>PVIJ01010344.1:0-60780 GCA_004024925.1 Scalopus aquaticus
GGGCCTCCCCGGTGGCGCAGCGGTTGAGCACTGCGCTGTGGAGCTGTCGGCAGCGGGCGATGCGAGTTCGACGCCCGGCCGGGGAGAATCCCACATGGTGGGGCAGACCTCTCCTGCCTCGCCCGCTGCTCCCCTCAGCAGTGTACTTCTGATCTGCCTGTTCTGCTCCCCACTCTGTCTCTGGTGAAACCTCTCGCCGCCCCACGCCTCTGGCCTGTACCCCAGCTTGTGTGTATAAATAAAATAAAATCTTAAAAAAAAAATTAAAAAAAAAAAGGTCTTGGCTTTTCCAGTCAGGACAATTCAGGGTAAATTCTAGCTGGGCAAAAAATAAAATGTTTCATCTGGCCACCCACTGTGATAGTTGAAGGGCACCAATTTAGTCGTATAACTCTTATTTCTGCCAATGTTGACTTTTAGGGTAGACTCTCCAAGTCCTCAAGGACCACAAAATCTTAGGGCGTTAGATTGTAACTTTTATTCTTGCCCACAAGGCATTTCCCTTCCTGGATATTAAGCAAATAAATTAGAAACTTGGTCAATATGTCTTACATATTACAAAATGGCTCACAGTATGATTTCATAGAAAACATAAAATAATTAAAATTTACCTCATTGATTCTCGTCTACTTGAAAATGTGTAAGCCCGACTCTCCTCCTTTTATAATCCCCTTCATGACACGGGAGTAGTCTGGGTTCTCCAGAGAAACAGGACCAACTGCAGTAGATTTTATATATTCATATTCATACTTACATCTATATAAACAGATTTCTTAAAAGAAATTTGGCTTACACAATTATGGAGATTAAAAGTCCCAAGATCTGTGGTTAGCAAGCTGGAGAACCAGGAAAGATAAAGGCAGATCTCCAGTCTAAAGCTGTGGACAAAGGCAGGAGACAACTGAGGTGTCAGCCTGAAGATTATCGGGCAGAGAGAATGAATTTCTGTTACTCAAACTTCCTTTTCTATGCAGATCTACAATGAATTGTTTGAGGTGCACCACACTCAAGAGAACAATTGCTTTACTCTGTGTAACAGTTCAGATATTAAGCTCATCCAGAAACAGTCTCACAAGACACACCCAGAATCATGTGTAACCAGACAACTGAGTGGCCTTTTCAAGTTGACACATAAAATTAAGCCTCACAAGCTTATCACATTCAACAATATTCTGCACCTAAAAAAACAGGTTATGTAAATTACTAATACAGCAAATGACCACGAATTTCTAGTCAGGATATTTTATTGAAATCTCAGGTTATGTTTCTATATGGTACCATCTCACACGATACTCTACTAAGAGTGGAGAGGGGCAAAAAGGAGGGTATGAGGGAGGGAGGGAGGGAAAAGGTATTTTAAAAGAGTTTCACACAGCAATGTTTTTGAAGACATAGCAGGAACGGTTTGAAATAACTTTTGGCTCTTTCTGTCTTGTGTAAAGGTTAAGTACATTAAAGAGACTATGTTAGCTTGTCCATTATTGGAGGAGTGAGACAGAAGTCATTTGAGGGCAAGAAGCAAGAGGAAAGGTTGTCCCAGAAGAAATGAAGCACCAAGAAGAGGTGAAAAGTCCTAGGCAGGAATGTAACTGGGTACAGACCAGCAGCCTCTCGACAATCTGCTAGAAAATAGGACAAAATATACAATTTTTATTTAAAAGTGCATCCATAATAAAAAGAGATACGTATATAAACCAACTATTTTGACTATTTTACCACAGATAACAGGTGATTGTGTTCCCTAAGAAAAGAGAAAGAAACTAGAGGAGCCAACAATAGCTTTCTGTCTGAGGGCTTTTTCTGGAGGGGAGCACAAGGACAGGGAGTTCAAGCAGAGGAGGCTGTTGCCTTAGGCGCTGAGAGAGGTCAGTCATTGTTTGGGGGGACTGAAGCAGCTGGGTTTGCAGGAAAGCACACAAGAGAAGAGGCAGCTGCACAGGAAGAAAGCTCTAGATATCTTGGGTGGGAGACAGCTAAATGCATTCTGCGCTTACATCACTAAGGCCACTCTAAAATTACCCTCAGAAAGCTTAAAAGCAAGACTTTAGACTTGAAGAAATGTGACAGAAATCAAAATAGATTTGAGGCTAGCATAAAAAATAAAATACTAATTCCTCATGAGTTTTTTTTAATCAGTTATTTACATGTCTTTTTGTAATGTTTTTGGATTTACAAAAACATATGGATTTTCTTAGTAATTTGCATTGCTAATCTAACTTAATTACATTGTATTGAGAAAATACGGTGTGTAAGATATTTGATTTTTTTGAAATATATTAAAGCTTGTTCTATGATTTGATGTTACTAGTTTTTAAAACTGATTAGTGTGTGTTTTAGAGGAATGCAGATTCTCTAAGTAGTTTTTTGAACTCTGTGTTTGCCAACTTAATTATTCTGTCTAAGTCACATGTAACTGTACTATATTTTATCTGATTCCTTTATTATTTACTGAAAAATATATCCTAAAATTTCCCACTATGGTTTTGAAGATTTTAATTTGTTCTCAATATTTGTCCATTTTAGTTTTAAGTATTTGAATCTATTATAGCGACGTGTAAGCTTGTATTTAACATAAATTTAAAAATCTTGAATTTTCCTGTTAATTATTTGTAATATCATTTATACCCCTACCTATAGCTTCTGGCCTTTTATCAGCCAATTTCTCATCTTGTGATGCCTCCTTCCCAAGTTTTCTCCTCTTAGCCTCCATCAAGATGACTGAACATTGATAACAAGTTTCTTATAGCCCTCAGGACCTTAGACCATGGCATAAATTTCATTATTCAACACAGCAGCAATTGATCACATGTGGCTATTTAATTTCATTTTAAATTTAACTTTAAATTAACTAAAGTTGAATTTAGTTTCAATTTAATTTTTATAAATTGAATTAAATTTGAATTAAATAAAATTAAAAATTTCTTCAGTCATATGAACCTATTGAAAATGCTCAATAATCGCGTATTAAAGAACATTTCCATCAGCATAAAATATTCTACTGGACATTACAGGCCTAGAGGTCACAGAGCATCTCCTTAGGGGTTCTTCCTCTCTAGGTTAAGGTCTGTAGATTCTGGACAGAATGGGGTCAGTGTGCTTTTTCATCTTTGTATAGTTTGGGAGAATAAAAATGAATAAGGAGATCAAACAGGATGTTTTTGTGTGAGAAGATAATCAACTGAGGTAGAACTAACAAAATTGTGAGAAAAGAAAACAAAGGAAAAGTAGAGACACTGACTTCTGAATGTTTCTCTGAGAGAAGATAAAAGAGATAATAATAAAAAAAAAAAATCCCTTGTGCCCCTCACTGGATTCCCAACAGGCCAAAGCTTCCTGGTTAATCCTTAATGCAAGTAGTTATCATATGTCAACAGACTGGGTGAAAGGAGACAAGATTATGGGGTGTGGAATCTTCCTTTTGAATGTATAGAGGGTTAGCTGTTCATCACTCACACAGAAGGAATTATTATACTTTGGGGATATAAGCCTCATTTTTAGAGTTTTTTATTTTCTGAGGTAGCTATTTTGGAATTATGACAAGCACTATTCTTGTATAAGGTAGAAGTCAAAATGCAAACTGTCATTTAAACAAACTCTTAGATTCAGAGAATATTGGTGAGTGAGCGAAACAGGTAAAGGGTCAATTGCATGGTGGTGGATGGAAGCTAGATTTTTTTGGTGATGATCATCGTGTACTTGGCATTACACAGATACCGAAGTATAAAGTTGCACTGGCACGAGGGCCTTGGGACATGGAAAGAAACACTTGAAACCGACTTGGGTGAGAGACCCCTGAGGAAGCTGACAGTGGCAGCCTCTATCTTAATTTTAAGTTTGTGCTTTTCCTTCCAGATTTATCTGGCCCTTTCCCATGGTTCCTCACCAGAAGGTGCCCTAGACTTGTGGCAAGCTTTTGGGCCTCAGCAGTCCTGCTTTCGTCCAACCCTGTTTGGCTGGGCATTTACCCACAAAGGGATGGATAACTTTGGGTGTTTAATTGGAAACTATCTTAATTATATTCTTTCTCTTCTCTCAAATTTAACTATATTAAAGTTCTTTTATATTGTAGGTCTTACATGCTAAGTATGTTTTGTCTTGATGCAGCAGATGGCAGGACCCATTGAGAGCAGGCAGGTTTGGGGGTACCAGGGTGCCCCTCATCCTGCCCTGAAGCATCTCTGCTCTATGTGACTCTCCAGCCCTTCTTCTTCCTTCCTCTCCCAGCCTTCCTTTCCAAGTCCTTTTTCCCAGTCTTTTTAGATTCTCCTCATTGCTCACTCTACCCTCTTTTGGTTGGGGCAGGGAAACTGGAACTCTCCTTTCTATGTAGATTGCACTGTTACAGGGATAGAAATGGCTCTCACACACTGCCCCAGAGGCTCACAGATGCATTTCTAACATCACACAGTCCAGCTGGGGCTATCGCTTTTTTTCAAGGACCAGATAATATTTGGCAGGTCTGGAAGGGCTGGGGAGTCTTAACTACAGTTTACCCCAACTGGAAAAGAAAGAGGGAGAGTTCCAATTAGTCTGGGAATCAGAAAGAATGATTGGGTGCAGGGGATGCATAATTAAGAGGGACCACCTCCCCACCCACCCCCGCCCCCCCCCAACCTTGAAAGAAAAAACTTAAAATCCCTGCTACTTCATGGCCTCGGGGCAGCTCCCCTGCTTTCCTGAGATGGTCCACTGCATCTGACAGTGCTCTGTCCTCTGTCGTTTCCTTATAAGCTTTGTTGCTGGTTTCATTCTGGTGCTTCCAGAAATTCTTTCCCACAAGACACCAAGGACCCTCCAGTGCTGAAGTCCCCAACAAACTCAGTGTCTTCATTTTACTACCACTTTGCTGGAGTCTGTTCATCATCATTTATTACTAAATATTATTTGTCTTCTTGACAGTTTATGTTGCTCCACTAATTCCTAAACTCCTTCAGGTGAAAAACTCACATAAAGTCCCAAGTGAAATACTCATGTTGCACCTGTTGCTGATTTGTAGGGTTACATTTTCATAGCAGTGATTTTTTTTTTATTTGCTCCAAACAAGCTTAAACAGCATAGACATTATTTGTTCCACTAAAGCTGAAAGAATTAATCTGAGTATTACAAGTTATTAAATCTATCTATGTGTGTGTATATATATGTGTGTATATATATGTGTATATATGTGTGTGTATACATGTATACATACATATACACACACATATATACACACAATATATTTTCACAATAGTGTGTGTGTGTATACATGTATACATGCATATACACACACACACACACACACTATTGTGAAAATACATTGTTCAGGGGAAGTGTTAAACATTTAGGACAAGGACAATGCCTATAGAAAATCAAATGACCAAATATACCCAGGACCCCAGGAAACACTTGCCCGAGGTGATAAAGCCAGGGAGAGCCAAGAAATACCCAGAGGGGTCCCAGTCTACAAGCAGCGATAAAGCCCAAGGAGAGCAAGCAGCACCCAGAGGGTGTTAATTCCTCAAAATTGGCCAGTTTCTGGACTGCAAAGGCAAGTCCCTACATAGGACAAGCAATACCCTGAAGAAATCCCAAATGTTTTCCCCCTCCCAAGGGAAGGACAGAGCTGTGATATGGGTTCCTATGAGCTGGCTACAAGTTGGCCATTTATGGGCAACTGTGACCTATTTGCTATCTGCAAATCACAGCAGGGCATTTCGTGACTAACTACGGAGAATAGCCCGTATCATGAGGCAGGCCCGGGGAGCCTAGGCCGCTGCTGACCTGATTACATGACTATCTCCATGGTGGTCTCAGGACAACTCTGCCTGTGATAACATCATACTTTGCTGACGCAAATGTCTGTTGACGTACAGTCACGGTGTCCCCTTCTCAATTCCTTGTAAAACTTTGTCCCCCATTTCAATCCCACCCTCCGGACATTTTTCCTCACACCATTCCTCATACCAAAGCTCGTGATCAGCTTTTACTAGCCTGTGAGATTTCAATAAACAGCACAAGAACTTCTCTCAAGTAGCAGAGTCTTGCCTTGCAAACCTGCCTGATTGTTGTGTCCCTCATCAAGTTCCCACCACAAAGTGGCAACAAAGTTCCTGTCAAAACACTGTGACACACCAACAATGCAGGCCTGAAGCTCTCCGTGCCCCAACCTGCTGCCAGGGCTGGCAAGACTACACTCAGGAGCACAGTAGCAGATGGGGAGTGACTTAGAAACTGCTACCTGCACCAATAAACCAACATCCCAGGATTCCCTGCACAGTGCACCCCAGATGGGACAAAGTGAACAGATCCCATACCCCATTTAAGGCCAGAGCCCCCACAGTTCCCACGCAGCTGCCCTTACCTGTACTCTGCCCACCCAGGGACTGCTCCCTGCGTATGCATTTATTCTGTCTCTAAATAAACTTTCCTTTTGCTTCTGCTAAAGACATGGTTGTGAATCCTTCTCACACCACAGTCAAGAACCAAAGTATTTCTAATCCAGGAACACCTAAACTGGCAACAGAAGGTAATAAAGAATTTAATTTCCTCTCATGAAACAGTAAATCCATAGTTAGCAGCTGCCAACTTTGGCTTAGCTGCACACCCAAGATTACTCAGATTCCTTTGGACCTCTATAGGCGCTGCCAAATTGTTATGATAATACTTTCCCATTTATTTTATTTTTTGTCCTGACTAGTTGTTACTTTTATTTTCTAGTGTGCTTAGTGGTGCCCCCAAGACTCATCTGCTAATCTCTCTCGCCTTAGAACATTATCAAAGTCCTTGATTACAGGCTCCTTTCATAGTTGGAACTAAAGAAGAAAATCTTTAAATGTACAGAGACACTGCATCTAATCAAACAGGGTATAAACCTCTAACACAAATCCAACTGTAAATAGATATTTTCAGGCATCAGTTTGACCTCTCTTGATTTTTCTGATATTATAATCTGTCTGTGAACTGAACTAAGAAGTCTTCAAACCAGTTTAGCAATTCTAATTTTCTCAGTAAACAAGTAACAGATGTCCCGGGCACTAACTAGCACAATGGTGCTTTGTGTTGTTTGAGAAGGGGGCAAGACAGTTACGAAAATTGGAATCAAAGTTAAACACACAAATTAAAAATTTTAGGGTAATGGTTTGAGAATAAAACAGAATGGAATATGGATGGGGAATGTTTCAATTAAAAGGAAGGGGAAGAAAAGAGAAAGAAAATAAGACAAAAGAAAACAATATATGGCAGAAATAGAACCAAACAGATGATAATATATTGAACCATTGCAAACTATTGTAAATGTGTAAATGGACCAAGCTTAACCGTAAAAGACACACTGAGTAATGCACACAGCCTTATGTTATTCACAAGAAACACAGCCAAATCAAAACTGTGTAGCTTATATAAACACTATATAAACACTAAGAAAAAAATAGTCTATAGGAAAAAGTATTACTAAATTAAGGAAAGTTATTAAATATTAATAAAACGCTCAGTTTATTTGAACTAAACAGTAATTCTAAATTTGTGTACAGCTAATGTCAAATGTTTCAACAACATCAAGCAGAAATTTTAAGAACTCCAAGAGAAATTAACGGATACTTCTGTCACAGAGGAAATTTCAAGATACCTTTTCCAGTAATTGATAGACTAAGGAGGCAAACAATCAACAAGGATACAGGAGAATTCTATAACAACAAAAGAATATAACAGCAACAAAAATGATATAAATGATACTTATAAAAGGCAGCTTCCAACAATAGCAAGATATACATTCTTTACAAGCATAAATAGAAGATTCACAAACCTTACTACATACTAGGCCATAAAACAAATAGGAGCCATTTTCAAAAGCAAGTTTTATGCACTTATTCTTTCCAAAATATATTGTAATATATATGCTTAAATTTTCTAAACCATTTTAAGTTAAGACGCATAGTACTTATCCCTGAAGATTTTAATGTGCATTGTAAGAAAAGCAATATTCTGTAACATAACAGTTCAATTATCAATTTCTCAAACTTACATTGATATATTTTTATATAACCTACTGTTACATAGGCTCAACACCCAATTTTGCCAGTATACCTAGTAATGTGTATTACAGTGTGATCATTCCTTCCAAGACAGAATTCTGTCTAGCGTCAGGTATTGTATTTAGCTATTCTGTATCTTAAAATTTTGATTTGGAACATTTCCACAGGTTTTCTTTGTCTCTTGTGACATTGACATTTTTTTTAAAATGAAGGCTCATCTTTTGTCTATGTTTGAATTCAATTAATTTTTAAGTTTATGCTATTTTATTTTTATTTTTATTGAGGTAACATTGCATTATAACATTATGTAAGTTTCAGTTATGCACCACTATAAACCAACATGTATATAGACTACTTTAAATCACCACTAAGAGTCCTATTCTATCCTTGACCTAAAGAGGATTCCTCATTTGGTATTAGCCTGATGTGTCCTCATTATTAGATTGAGTTTTAGCATTCTCAGCCAGAATATTTTGTAGATGTAGTTGTGTACATCTCTAAATATCATATCTGCAGACACGTGACTGTTGAGTCTCATAAGTAATATTCATTTTGCTTAATTACATGGGCCTTGATGTGACTTGGTGAAAATGACACTTCACCTCTCTGATCTTCCACCCCAAAACCCATTATCTCTGTCCAGCCAGAACAATGTATCAGACGAATCCCATTAGAAAGACATTCCACAAATAATGACTATCATTCCTCAAAAGTATCAAAGTCATCAAAAATAAGAAACATAAGAAACTGTCATAAGAGAGGGCTATGATATTATAAACAAATGGACCAGATCAAACTAAGAGATCTGCACAGATAAAGAAACTATCACTAAAAGAAAAGAATATGCTAATGAATGGGAGAAAGCATTTGCAGTCAGTTTGCAATTGAAAATCTTACAAGGGGCTGATATTCATGATCTATAAGGAATTTATATAAATCAACAAAAGAAAACAAATAACCCAAGCCCCCCAGAAAAGGACAGAAGAGCTACATAGACACATCCCCAAAGAAGACATACAAATGGTCAACAGGCACATGAGAAAAGGTTCATCATCAGAGAAACTAAATCAAAACCAAAATGAGATGCCACTTATGAGAATATCCCATTATCAAAAATAAAACAAAACTGAAACAAGTGTTAACCAGTATGTGTAGAAAATGGAAAGTATACTGGTCCATTCCCTGTAAAAACGATGTGGTGGTTCCTTAAAATATTAAAAATAGATATATTATATGAGCCAGCATTTCCATTCCTTGGCATTTATGCAGTGAATGCAAAAACACTAATTTAAAAGAATATAAACACTCCATGTTTATTGTAGCCTTATTTATGATAGGCAAGTTATGGAAACAACCTAAATGCCCAACAGATGAGTGGATAAAGAAGATATATGTATATATGTGTATGTGTGTGTAGGTATATACATACATGTATATATACATGTATGTGTGCATCTATGCATGTATACACACGTGTATGCGTATGTATGCTGTGTACACATATATGCGCACACACACACAATGAAATACTGCTCTACTCAGGTATTTAAAGAGATGAAATCTTGCCATTTAAGAAATCGTGGATGGGGCTTCCCTGGTGGTGCAGCAGTTAAGTTCTGTACTGTGGAGCTGTGGAGCTGTGGGCAGCGGGGACGAAAGTTTGACTCCCAGCTGGGGAGATTTCCACATGATGCAGCAGACCTCTCCTGTCTCGCCCGCTGCTCCCCTCAGCAGTGTATTTCTGCTGATCTGCCTGTGCTGCTCCCCACTCTGTCTCTGCTGAACCCTCTTGCCGCCCCACACCTTTGACCTGTACCCCAGCTTGTATGCATAAATAAATAAATCTTAAAAAATAAAAGAAATCATGGATGGAAATGAAGGGGATTATGCAAAGCTAAGTATAAAGGAGAAAAACAAATACTGGATGATTTCATTCATATGTGGACTAAAAAAACAAAGCAAAAGAACACACAAAGCTAAACCAAAACAAGCCCTACAAGATTATGGTAGGATTAAGAATGCCAAGTGGGAAGGAGAAGAGTGGGGAGTAAAGTGTGAAGGAGCCAGTGGACTCTGGTGAAGGACTATGGGTCCCTCAATGTTGGGTGTGGTCTGGTAACATACATCTGAAGAAGTGTGAAGCTCTATCTCTGTGTCATATATGATGTGTACCAGCGTTACCTCAATTAAAAAAATACAATTTAAAAAAATAAAAAGAATTAATGCTTGATATTTTAACTTTCCAACAGAAGTATGTTGCATGTTCTTATTGCATTGACCTATTAAGAAAAATGACTACATAAATTTATTATAGAAGATCAAAATTAAATCTTTGCAAGAAATTAGTTTGAAATGAGAGGATAAGTAGAGAATCAACTAAACAGGCAAAGTCTGGGTTTTGTTTTTTCAAATACCTGAAAAGTTGTTGAGTTTTGCCATTTTCTGTACAAAAGTTTGTCTTTAAAATGTGGAGCTTAATTAGCAAGCAATAAAACCATCTTGTCAAGTGGTTTAAAAGGTCTAGCTCATTAATAATATAAGAAGAATCTGCCTTAAGCTAAAAGCCATTGCTACTTTAAATAAATTATACATGATCTTATAATTTGGGGTTTTATAGCTTTAATTGAATGTCTGCATCACTTTTTTGGTCACAATCTTTATGATAATTCTTTAACTTAACAATTGCCATCTGAAACTTCAGTTAGTCTAGAACTTAAAGTTCACGTGTGTGTGTGTGTGTGTGTGTGTGTGTGTGTGTGTGTGTGTCCCCTAGGCTTCCTTTGCAAATAAAAAGCTTAGGCTTTTAGAAAGTCACAACAAACCACTATTTGCTGGTTGTAATTTTCTTACAATGACATTAATTATTTGTTCCAAATTTAACTGAATACCAAATTTATACTAGTCATCATGTTTGTCACAGGTGTAATAAGATAAATATGTCACAAATTTTCCCTGGCAAAATTTACAAGCTAATGAGAGATATAGATTGCCAAAAAAAAAATTATTTTTCCAACACTACTTTCCTAGCTTGATCTAAATAAATTTAAAGTCCATTTCTTACCAGATGATTTTATTTTTTGAAGCTAAATGAGTCGATGAAATCTAAGCAGATTATTTGTCCAAGTGTTCTTATTACCCAGGTAGAACTAAATCTTCAAATTAAAGTGTATAACATTTTCTGTTGGTAAACATCAAAAGCATACTATTATGATAGATCACCAAACCTTTAAATATCTCTAGTAGTAGCAAAAACAACTCATTAGAATAATTTTCTCACTTCACATGAAATAGGACTTTAGATAAATACAAATAAATTGACATTATTAAAGGATTTTGATTTGTTAATAGAATCTCATTGTTTAAATTGTCATTTGCTATATTTATGGATTGGTTGAACTACTTTAAGATCATTTTATTTAATTTATGCTTTTGCATTTCAACTTAATACATTTATTTATACTTAATTTATACTTAGTTATATTTGCATATTAGTATTTATACTCATACTTATTCATTATTTTATATTTGAAAATTACTTCAGATATTTTGATGAGGGGTAAAAAGTAGTGAAACCCAAATGTTCTTACATTTGTATCAATAATCGTAAAAATATTTAAACTAACATAGGTATTTTAAGGGTATATTATTTGCCTAAAAGACATCAGTATGTCTTTTATCATGTCATATATACCCTTTTCTGTGGTATATATTAAATACTACTACTAAAGAATGTTTTTTATTCCTTTGGCACTTATGAATGGACTGGTATATTGACAGTTTTTGAATTTTTTTTCTTCTTGCTGTTAAAAAGCACAAAGTAGTTATCCATAGTACCAGTGTAAATGTGAGAAACCAGTAAAGACCAGTCTAGACCACTGAGGACTCCAAAGTTCTAAATCTGAGTAATCCAGTTGATTTTGTGCTTTTATTTAAGTGGATACTTGCACTATTTTGAGATTTTAAAAATTATATATTTATATTATCAATTAGAGATAATATGCTTATACGCATATACAAGATTAACAATTACACTGTAGTTACCAATTATATTATCAATTGAACAAATACATATCAATAAATGTTTGGAAAATGTGTACAAAAATTATATACAGACACAGCATCTAAAGTAGTCAAGCTAAGCATGTAAAACATTCAAAAGAGATATAGGCCTGACACAAGACGTTTTAATAAATAATTTGGATATTTAGTGTAGGCTTTTATTCTTAAAGAAACATCATGAGGAAAAACGTTGTTAAAATCCTCCTTAGGTATTGCTCCACTTTGCTCAAACAAGGATACAAAGAAATACTTTTAAAAGCTTCCATTTTCTTTCTTCAAGCCCTCTTTTCAATAAGATGCACTCTTATTTGCATTCTAAAGGAGTAATCAGGAGCTATTTCAAAATCCTACTGTTCATTGGTGATGGGCTATGGGTGCTTTGGTGGTGTGAACTATAGTGATCACACCTGAGAGGAGAAATCATATATTGTCCAAAAATTAACAACAATGTAAGGAAAAATATTATGTTTAAAAATAAATAATAAACCTCAAAAAGACAAAATCTTACTCTTCAATCTCTCCGAGTTTCACTCCTCAGAGTCTCCTCATACATCACAATAAGTTAAAACTTATAAAACTGAAATATGATTGAACGTTCATCTATTTCCTCCACTATAATGCGGATTATTTATTTTTTAAAGATTTATTTTTTTTTTATACATACAAGCTGGGGTACAGGCCAGAGGCATGGGGCGGCGAGAGGGTTCACCAGAGTCAGAGCGGGAAGCAGAACAGGCAGATCAGAAATACACTGCTGAGGGGAGCAGCGGGCGAGGCAGGAGAGGTCTGCCGCACCATGTGGGATTCTCCCTGGCTGGGCGTCGAACTCGCGTCGCCACTGCCAACAGCTCCACAACACAGCGCTTAACCGCTGAGCCACCGGGGAGGCCCTGCGGATTATTTTAAGGCAGAAAGTAATCCTTTAGTATTCTTAGTATTCCTAAGGACAAGTTTCAACAAGTTGAAATTGAATGTCCACTTGCACCAGGTTTTTGTCAATTGACCACACATATGTGCTCATTATAGATATTTTCAACACTTACATGTTGTTTCTATTTACTAGGCATTGACATAGAAGATTTAAAGGAAATACTGTCAACTTGAAGACTAGGATTGATGAGGCTTAAAACTTTTGCTCTCCAGGCAGTTAGTCTTGAAGACTGGTGGAATCTTATTTTTAGATCATGAGAAATATATGGACAGTTGCTTTAATAGTTATTAATGGCAGCTGTCAGGTATACAAGTATTGACTGTAGATGAGTCAAACTGGCCACAAGACAACATTTGAGTGCTGAATATCAATGGAAGAAAAAATGTTCTGTAATTGTCTATAAGCTCACCAAAGAGTCTGCTAATTAAATATTGGAGTGTTTATCTGCAACAGCCATTATAGAAGGCTAATGAACTTGCACAAAGGATGCAAACAAGTTATCACCTGCTTTGACAGTCAATAATACTGGAAAGAAGCAATTTCCATCACTGTAGGGACCCACAAGTTAATTCAGAAGTCACCAAATTTTAATGAGCTCAAGTCTCCATACTGGGTTGTAAAGTTTAGCAATCCACTTTTTGACACATAAGGGTCATTTTCAAAATATAAAATGTGGCCTACAGTTGTCAAAATCTCTAAATCACTCATTCTATGCAGAAAAGAGAGGGGGTTGAGGTGAGACTAATAAGACAGAAAGAGGTGTGTTTTGCTAGGGTTTTTGTACTCTCAAAGTGCAGAAGAAACTGAATTCAAGTGAATGGTTTCGTAAAGATGTTATAGTTCACTGCATATCATCTAATTGTCCTATATCAAAATACTAACCGTGGCATAGTAATGACAACACAATAAACAAGAGAGATCCCTCTACTTCATGTATGCTAGCTATGTTAGTTAGTACTCTGAAATGTATGGCTGTTTCTATAAACAACACACATTTTAAGATACAAAAATATCAAATTATATTCAAGATAAGCACTTAATACTGAATTACATAAATAATTGTGATTGTTTTAAAATGAAATGATATAAAAATTGATTTATAGCTATTAGGAAATTACAGATAATAAATTTATCATATGGTTATAGGGAGGAAGGACATAAAACATATATCCAGCTATGTAATTGGGAGGAGAAACCTGGAAGTTAGGACATTTTTCTTAGGGTATTTTATCCAAAACAAAGAGATTTATTTTTTTAGTAAATTTCTTTCTGATGCATCCAAAAAGTATCAATAAGAACATTTACAAAATAGCTACAAAATCATGAATAAGATTCCTTAATATTAGATCATTTCTTTTGAGAAAGATTGTTTTTTATGTAGCAGTGGACATATGTTATTTCTATTTGTCTTTTACATATCAAGCTGCCATGAACAGTCATAGAATATGGTATTTTGGGAATTTTTTATTTTATCATTCATTGTTATTTCATAAAACAACTGATTTTTGAGTGTTCATTTTTTTATCTTGCAATGCTGTGCCATTCATTTATTAATGGTACAGGCTTTTGTGTATAATCTGTAAGTTTTTCTACATATACAATTATATTATCAGTAAACAGAGAAAATTTTACTTATTTCTTTTCAATTTGAACATGTTGTGTCTCTTTTTTCTTGCCTAATTGCTCTATCAAGACCTTCCAATACTATGTAGGATAAAAGTGGGCATGCTCTTAGGAGAAAAGGTTTCATTGTTAGTTATGACTTTAGCTATCTATCATGTGTGAATCTATTATTGGGTTGTATATTCTATTTCACTAATCTGTTTATTTTTATACCATTTCAGAACTGTCTTGATTACTGCGGGTTTTTTTCATTATGGTAGCTTTTTAATAAATCTGGAAATTAGGTAGTTTTAGCCTTTCAACTATGATCATTCTCAAAATCATTTCCTTTCTATAGTAAATGTTCCATAACTTCCAGACTTTGAGTGTCTTACATTGATTCTTTAGGTCAAATAGGGATACTTGATATTTTAAAAATATTTAATCTTCCTACAAATGATGGAGTTCTATATTTTCTTTTGTCTAGGTCATTTTCAGATTAGTTCAGAATTGCCTTGTAATTTGCAGTGTGTAGGTGTTACACATCTTTCAATGGGAAAATAACATTTGTATTTCAATTTTTGACTGTTTCTTGTGTATATATAGAAATAAAATTACTTTATTCTGCAACTTTGCTAAACTCATTAAATTTTTTACATAGATGATTATGCTATCTGTGAATAAAAAGTTTTACCTCTCCTTTCCAATATGAATTCCTTTTATTTCTCTTTTTTAAATTTTGTACTAGCTAGAACATTCAGTAAAATTTTAGATTAAAGAGAGCCTTCTTTGTCTTCTTTCTGATTTTAGGAGGAAAACATTCACTCATCACTTAAGTATCATATTAGTTGGGAGTTTTCATAGATGTACTTTATCGAGTTGAGGAAGATTCCTTCTACTCCTAGTTTCATAAGAATATATAATCAGTGCATGTTGATTTTGCTAAATTATTTTATTAAACAACATGAAATACTCATATTGATTTTCTTTTATAGTTTTCAGTATGCTGTTACATTGATTTGTTTTTAAATGTTAAACTAACTATGCATCCAGTATAAAACCCTAGATAAAACCTATTTGGTCATGATGTATTATTTATATAATATTGGAATCTATTTACTGAAATTTTGTTAAGGAATTTTGTATCTATGTTCATGAGGAAAATTATATTTTTTCTATATATTTTTTCACAGTATATCTCTTTCTCATTTGGGTACCTGGTTAATTTTGGCTTCATGGAATGATTTGGAAAGCATTCCATTGTTTTTAATGTTCTGGAGAATTTTAAACAGAATTATCCTTTTCCCTTACATGTTTGACAATGTGACAAGTTATTAGCTACTAAAGTAATGATATTTAGTTACAATAACATATGAGAAAAAGAGTCTAAAGCATTTCTTGTTTGTTTTTTAATGACCTCAGGTACTTTTACTTTTTTGCTAGAAATGGAAGTCTCTAAACCAGTAAGCAGGAGTTGATACTTTATCTAAAGATACATATTTTTGCACAAGAACATAAGGTCTTAAGATCTTTCCACCTGGATTTCACACAAATTCTTCTTTCCAACATGAAATCGTGTTAAGTGAAGATCTATGACTTACAGAAGTTCAGAAATCATTTTGATCTATGAACAATTAGTATCCTTTCTCGCCACTCTCAAGCAAACTGCAGTGGTTCAATGCCTGTTGTTAGTCCTTGGGTATTCATACTGTTGCAATAAATCATCATTAAAAAGCAACCACTGTGAATCCCATTGCAAGACAAAATACAAACAACTAATTTTCTTTGACTTTGTTAGCATCGCAGATTCAAAATGGACTGTAAAATGAGAAAGTAATATCTTGGTTTAAATTGCCTTTTTGAACTCTATTGTAAACCCTCTCTGAAGAATTACTTTTCATCACTAACTAAATTTGTTAATGTATTAATCTATCTCCCTAAACATGAAATTTTATAATTAAGGTCAGAGTTGATAAGGTAAAGCACTCTATGATAATCTCATACTTACCCTTATCTGGATTTGTAAAGTTAAGTGAAAACAGAGAAGGCATTCAGTGATGCCTAAGACTTGTCTCAAAGCCTGATGTGAATTCTAGCTCTGATAGTCATAACATTGTGAACTCAATACTGACAATAACCTTGCTTTTTTCATGGCAAAAAATAAAATCATAATGGAATCATTATTATCGTGGTAAAGATTAAATTTTAAAATGTGTCACCAGCACTTAGGATGACACTGTTCATCCCACTTTCCTTTGTTGGCACCATGCCAGGCACTGTTACTTTTTTCATGGTCACAAAATGTCTGCCAGAAATTAACATTTACCTCTTTTTCTTTAGAAATCCCACTGAAAAATAAAAATAACTCTTCCCTGATGTCTCCATCAAAGACCCTAGAATTATCCCACAGGCATAGATGGAGTCACTGAGAATCAGGGATTCTATGTTCTGATTGAGCAAGACTACATACCCACATCCGTGTTCAAGAGAAAAATCCAGAGTCTTCCAAACTACATGGATTGAGGATGGGGAGAAGTTGTTTCCCCAGAGAACCACAGGTATCGGCCATAAAATCTAAATTCTTCAACTTTAACTCTATATTCCATAACTAAGCATGTTACTTTGAAGAAGTTTCTGAAGTTCTGTGTCTCAGGAATCTCAATATAAGATATTCAACTTCACAGAGTGCTGTGAAATGATAATGAAATTTATACATATACATGAAATAGAGTAACTCAGGTTGGGCATGTGTAGGTGTGAAATACATGTTAATTCTCTCCCTTCTTTCAGGAGTGACAGAATAAACAGAGTATGTGTTGAGATAGCTCTGATGTCTTCATAACTTTTTTCTATTGCGGAGCTCAGAACTATCCAGTTATTATTCTAACATTTCTTAGTTTTAAGCTAGTTCATCATCATGGCCTTTTCATCTTTTCATTGTACTACTTGAAGTAAGTACATATAGTGTCAAAGTGAGCATAATATTCTAGGTATGATCTATCCAGCATGAAATTTGTTGTAATATTCTTTGATCTGAAAACACTTTCACTGAGGACACCTGAGATTTTCACAATAGTTGGTATAGCCTTTTACTCTCCACAGACATTGAACCAAATAAAACCTCAGACTTTCTTTATAAGCTCTGCTAATAATCTGTACCTCTTCGGATCTGCACATTGAAATTGCCCTTAGGAGTATATACTCAGAACTTTATTCCTTTTCAGCATTCATTTGGCTTTGACAATTATTTATGCTTATTTATTTGATTATTGACAGTATCCTTTTTAGTATGTATCAACCTCATCAAAGCTTCATGGTGTATACAAATTTGATCAGTGTTCCTGAGTGTGTCTTTGTTCTTGATGAGAACAAAATCAGGACCCAGCAGGCAAAAAAGTCCTTCAGCACACTACATGTTTCCCTCTAAGTTGGCAATGATCTCACCAGTAGCTTCCTAGTCATTCCTAGCTAGACTAGTCATTTCCTAGTCATTAGCTTCCCAGTCATTCAAGTCCCAGTCTTGAATCCTACTCAAGTACTATAATCCAATTGACATATATGTACATATATATGTCTATGCATTTATCAGGCGTATATATATATCATATGTATCTATTTTTCTTATAATGGATGATCACAATTAAAATAAGCAAGGCTCTATCCAGTTGCTGCCCACATACAGTTTTGCTTCTTTTTATCATTCAGTTGGCGTTGCCTTTGTTACCATATTCTTATACTTCCTTTACAATAGGAGCTTCT
Source organism: Scalopus aquaticus (assembly GCA_004024925.1). Taxonomy (NCBI): domain Eukaryota; kingdom Metazoa; phylum Chordata; class Mammalia; order Eulipotyphla; family Talpidae; genus Scalopus; species Scalopus aquaticus. The sequence continues at coordinate 18,361 of PVIJ01010344.1, forward strand.
TCAAGCAGGAATTCAAAATGTTTGTTCAAAACCATTAGCAGCCAGCCTATAGAGACAGAGGTAAAGCAAAGCAACTAAATATCATGGTCCTACAGAAAGGAATGTTACTATGAAGAATCTCTATAAAAAGAGGAGGTTCCATGTTCCCTCCTCCACCTAGGGAAGGGTGGGGCTGAGTGCCAAGGGGAAGCTGGAAAGAACCTTGAGCAGACACTTAACAGGGACTTGGAAGTAAAAGGGCACCTTGTGTCTCAGCTTTCAACTTGCACCAGGGATTTGAGGGACCTGGAGGAGACACAAAGGTGAGAGCCCCATAGAGAGGCTGATAATGGCGCCTTTATCTTGACTTGTACTTTAATTTTTCTACTTTTTAAAAAAAAAATTATTTATTTATGCAACTGGGTGTAGGCCAGACGTGTGGGGTGGTGAGAGGACTCACCAGAGATAGCAGGAAGCAGAACAGGCAGATCTGCTGAAGTACAATGCTGAGGGCGAGGCAGGAGAGGTCTGCTGCGCCATGTGGGAAGCTCCCTGGCTGAGAATCGAACTCATGTTGCAGTGGCTGCGGACAGCTTCATAGGCTGAAACTTAACATGTTGCGCCACTGGGGAGGCCCTAATTTTTCTCCTTATATTTCAGATTTGCCTGGCCACTTTTGTCCCTTTCCTATGTTTCCTCCTCAGAAGGAACTTATGGCAAACTTTCAGATTTCAGTAGCCCTGTTTGACTAAGCATTTATCCTCAAGGGGGTGGGTAGATTTGAGTGTTCCATTTAGAAACAGTATCCTTTCTTTTCTTTCCTCTCTATGCACAATGATTCTATTAAAGATTTTTTTCACATGAAAAGTATGTTTTTTCTTTATGCAGTAGATGGCAGAACCCCCTTAAAGTGAGAAAGACTGGGAGTCCCAGAGTTCCCCTCAGTCTGCACACCAATGTGACCAAAGATAATACATCAAATAGTTTTCGGATGAAATCAAAGAATGCAACAATAGTCAAAGCACCCTAGACAAAGACCTGACTTGATTGTAAAATGCTTTGGATGCCCTTTCAGGGCGTCATAGCACCATTCAATTCTAGAACTAAAAAATACAGTGTATGGGTAGACAACAAAGTTCTGAGTTCATAACCAAAACGAAGGTAAAACATGCCCAGAGTATTTTTCAGGATGTAATGAGTTAGGGTCTCCCTGGTGGCACAAAAGGTTAAGTCTCAGCACTATGAAGCTATCCACAGCCACTACAGCACAAATTGATCCTACCCAGGGAGCTAACCCACATGGCACAGCAGACCTCTCCTATCTTGTTCACTGCGCCCCTCAACACTGTATTTCAGTCAAATCTGCCTGTTCTGCTCCCTACTCTTTCTCCGGTGAATCCTCTCACCCCCTGCACCTCTGGCCTACACCCGAGTTCTTGTATGCATAAATAAATAAATAATCTTTAAAAAAGAGAATATAATGAGTTATATTTAATAATACTGCAAAGAGTAGCATCCCTCACTATCTCTAAATTTGCCAGATGAAAGAAAGAAAGAGGGAAGGAAGGAAGAAAGGAAATGTGGGGGGAAAGGAGGAAGGAAGGAAGGAAGAAAGGAAGGAAGGAAGGAAAGAAGGAAAAGGAAGGAAGGAAAAAGGAAGGAAGGAGGGAGGAAAGAAGGAAGAAAGGAAGGACATTAAATGATGATGCAGTTGAAAACAACTAAGTTTAACTACCAGGGGAAAAGTAAGCAAAGTCATTCAAGTTTTCTCATTCTGATTCACAACCACATACAAAGCAAATGTAGTAGCCGGTATTAATTAATCCTAATTCACAGGAAAGGAGATTTTAAAAATTAGTAACAAAATTTTTGTGTTTTCTTTCTTCTGCATCTGACGTCTAGAATAGATATGACTCAAACATTCCAAAATAAGGAGTTATTGCTCATTTAAGAAACATTTATTTCTCACTACAATTTCCAAGTTCATATGGTGGAATAAAAGAGGCTTGATATGTGCATAAAAGTTGTAATTCAAGATTCATTATGATAATACAAATCACTATAGAAGGTCAAAGGGGGAAGCCACAACTTTTAGTCAACGTGCTTGAGAATGATATTCTGAAAGAAGTGGCATTGGTCCTCGGTCTGAAACTACAAATAATAGTTCAATAGCAAGAAATGAGGGGAAACTGTTTAATTTAAGCAACACTGTAGGAAACTCCAGCATGAAGAAACAGAGTGGGGCCTCCCTGGTGGCGCAAAGGGTTAAGTGCAGCGCTGTGGAGCTGTGGGCAGCTGTGCCTACAAGTTCGATGCCTGGCAGGGGGGATTCCCACATGCTGAGGCAGACCTCTCCTGCCTCGCCCACTGCTCCCCTCAGCAGTGTATTTCGGTCCATCTGCCTATTCTGCTCCCCACTCTGTCTCTGATGTATCCTCTCACCACCCCACACCTCTGGCCTGCACCCCAGCTTGTATGCATAAATAAATAAATCTTAAAAAAAATAACAACAAGAAACAGTGTTAACAAGGTCAATGACTGGAGGATAAATGAAATAATACATGGTAAATGGTTACTAGACTGTGAGGAATTTTGAATGGAAGTTTAAAGAGTTTGGTGTAAATCAGTTGAACCATCTGGTTTTTAAGGAAGAGTCTAGAGTCAAAATAGTTATTAATAGTTTTAACTATTAAAACTAACAGTTATTTAGTTTATTTGGCAGGTATATCACAATGAATTAAAGGGAGGGAGGAATTAGAAGTAATGTGACCCCAAAGGAAGCTTATGGCAACACTACAAAGAGGAGTTAAGAAGATTCTGAACTAGAATTTTATAGTAAGAATGGTTGAAGGAAGAAACTAATTGAAACTGATATGCTACATAGATCATAGGCTGAAAATGAGAGAGTATAAAAGAGAAATTAAGACCTGTGTTCTTTGACCTGATAATTGGAGTAATCAGATAAATGAAAACTCATAGAGAAAACATATAGAAAGATGGAAAAGGAAGTTGAGAGAAGATTTTGGAGGGAGATTGCAAAGTCGGAGGTCAAACCAATGATGGAGAAATCAGAGAAATAGAAGCATCATAGTTATGGAGTATGGGAGTAAATGAAGGAAAAGAAAGTAAATGATTTGCAATGGTCAAGGAATTATTTTAAGCAATGTTTTTTAATGATGGTTTTATTTTATAAAGAAAGAAACATTAGTTGAAAGAAAACTATAACATATGCAAACAAGAGAGGAAAGTAATTCATGAAACAAAATTTGGATGAGGCTAAAAAAATGGATACAATTTAGAGAAGACAGAGAAATTTTTTTAATATATATTTTTATTGTTATTTATGTCTTTTACATTTTGTATTCCCCTTGGGTAGCCCACCATCAATTCACCCGTGATCCATCTCCAAGGTCCCTTGTGTTCTTTTCTATTCCATTTTGTGCCCTTACCCTACCCTCTCCCCCACCCCGAGTGTCTCTCTCCTATTTGGTTTCCTTATCAGACAGAGAAATTAAACTGAAAAAGATATTTAAAAGAAATGAAACTTGGAAACGTTCTTGGTGGGGAAGGTGAGTGAGAATAAAAATTCTGCAGCTGAGAGAAAAGAAATTCATTCAGTCAGTCAGTGACAGGCAGTCTTATTCTTCTCAATGAAATTGGATTTTACATTTTTTGCTAAGATTAGTAAGAGATAGGATGGAATAGGTGACTTGAGGTGAATGATAAATATGGAGAACAACTGGGAGGAAACAGAGAGACATGAGGAGAATAAAATGAAGTGAAGATCAGCAAGGTGAAGCGAGGTAACAAAAATTTTAATAGATTCAGCCAAACACATATTGTGGTTTTTTTCCCTGTGGTGCTTGGCACCCCAGAAATAGAAAATAAGATGGTGCTTGTGACACAGACAACACCAGTTCACTTTGCTCCCGATTAGTGGATTAGTGTTTCATTCTTCTGGCTTCACAACTTGACCCTTGTGTTTCAACTTTCATCTGCATTTCAGTCCCTTCATTCTTTTGTGTTTTTCCTTTTATGTTCACATGCTGTGGTTTGCGCCCCCCCCCCCAAAAAAAAAGAATGTTTGGCTCAAGTAAACATCTGACTAAAGTATGAACAAGAAAACATCTGACTAAAGTGCAAAGAAATTATCCTCCAGAATGGAAGGGAATGTCTGTGATGAGTATTCAAGAGCAACCAGGACGCAGAGGAACTAAGTAATGCGGGTTCTCAGCCCTTGTTGCTCTTGAGGAAAGTCTCCCTGAACTGGGCAAAGGGACCGTGTGATTGTGTTTAGCATCCCAAGTATGTGGCAGAAATTTGTCCTTTTCATGTAAAAGAAATCAGTTTTGAACTTTTGTGGAATTTCCTTCAGGAATTTCATCTACACTATTTAACAATACTTAGGATTAAATAACCTTACTTGTGTTTTTTGTTGTTGTTGTTGTTGTTGTTTTTGTCACTTGGGGGAAAACCCACTAAAGACTATAGAATACTGAGTCCCACTAGCTGTTCTCTTCTACAAAGAAATCTGTAATCCTTAGTGTAGGAACTTAATTACCATGATAATGACCTGCTATCTTCCCCCAGACACACAAAGATATAGCTCTGAGGCAAATCATTTGAGAATTATTTGCATTTTGAAAGCCATTACAAGGAAAGTTATAGAAAGAGAAATAAAAATTACAGAGGAGACAACTATGAAACTCAGCTATAAGGTGCCTGAATAAAGAATCTGAGATCTTCTTAAGTTTATATTTTCATTTTTTAAAAGATTTATTTTTATGTATTTATGCGTACAAGAACTGGAGTGTAGGCCAGAAGTGCGGGGGTGAGAGGATTCACCAGAGACAGAGTGGAGAGCAGAACAAGCAGATCTACTTAAATACACTGCTGAGGGGAACAGCAGGTGAGATAGGAGAGGTCTGCTGCGCCATGTGGGTTAGCTCCCTGACTGGGGATCGAACTCATGCCAGAGTGGCTGGAGATAGCTTGATAGCACTGAGACTTTAACCCCTGCACCACCAGGGAGGCCCCTTAACTTTATATTTTCAAATGAAATTTTGGATGGAGCTTCAGTTAAGAAAAGGGAAGTATTTCTTGAGTCCTGGTTAACTGACCAAATAATTTACAGTTTAGTGTCCTTAAAATGCGGAACTCTTTACAAATATTTTTACATTTTATTTAGATTTTACTGGTGAAATGTAGAATGGCTAAGTGATAAATCTAAGCATGAATGGCTCCTAAATTGTAGGAGTTACAATTTTAGCTCTTAGGAGCTACAATAATAACGGGACAGTCTTATCTTCCACATCAGACCTCTTTCTACTCAACTCTATAAAAAGTCAAGGATAGATTCACCACACTGGTCACTTCCGATGAGAGTAGGTCATAGGTCAGGGATTTGGATTCTTTGGATTCTAATTTCAGGTATTTTCCTAATGAGATATGTGATCTTGGAAAAGTCATTTTATCTCCCTCAGCACCAATTTCATCTTTGGTTTTAAAAGAAGGAAAAGGAAACTTAGAAGTCATTTTGTTTAAAAACATCAAAGGAAGGAAAAAACAAAAAAATTTGCATTACAATGTCTAGAATCTTCCCCTAAAGAATCAGATTTATTTCTGATCTCTCCTTCACTGATAAAGGATTTGAAATCAAAGTGAAGAAACTAAATGCTCCAAAGAGTCTCCTCACACCTGACTTCCAAGATTTTCCAAATGAACATATCACATTTATTGTTGAGCTGGCATTAGCTGGGGGTAGGTGGAGTTTTTTCAGGACAAACTGTTCCCCCAACATTGGCACATACATCCACCAGGAAACAGTCACATTCTCCATTTGCTCCTGATCATCACTAAAACTCTGTGTCTGTTACCAGTGGCTTAAAGAGAATCACGTAGGATGGGAAGGCCTATGCCAAAATTTCAGAGAACTTGGTGAAATTCCGAAGTACTCAAGGGTTCTGATGAGATGTTGGGGTTTGGATGAGGGAGTCCTTGGATCACCACTGAGGAAAGTTTCGGCAGAGTTCCCCTTTCAGTGGCACATGAAAAGTTTATTAAGGAAAAGATGTGGGATAGACTCAAATAGGCATTTTGAAAGGACAGGTTTATTAGGAACAGGAGAAAGGAAAAAAGAGGCACCTGCATCAACACAAGTGGGCAGAGAACTGCTGTTGTGGATGCTGCTGCTTTTGAAGGAAAAGGTTTGTTCCAGAGGCACATGCATAGACACAGATGAGCAGTCTTGGAGCAGGAACTGCACTTTATCCAGGCAGGAGCTGTTCTGCTAGCGTGTTGCTTTTTGGAGAAGGGTTCATTCCTTTGTGAAACTTTTAATCTACTGTTAAATTAATCACTTCTAAGGTGTGGTTGGGTTAATTTCTAAGGACTGGTGAGACTCTGTAATGGGCCACCATCTCCATATCCCACCTCTGGTCCATACCTACAGATATACTTTCCATAGCAATCCTTTGTAAGGATTGACAATTCCCACATCCCCATATCTTGGCCATACGTAAGGATTTTTCATATCTATAGGTGGTTTATTGACAACATTAATAATTTCTACCTCCAGTTTCTAGTCTTGTAATGTCTCCATCCTAAATGTTCTACTCTAAGCCTTCATCACATGGAACAGGACACTTGGAAGGAGGTGGTAGGACAAGAGACTGTCACCTATGAAACTCTTCTTGGTTATTAACAAACATGGAGGAGGCTGTCCAGGAGAGGGCAGATTTTACTAAGGAGAATGATAACCTGGCACCCAGAAGAGTAGAAAGTAATTCATATCAACAAAACCCTTATAGGAGAAATATTAGATGATTTTATCCATTTGAGGTTATTTCCCCAACTCTCTTCCTGAGACAGAACATAGAGCTCAAGACCAGAGCTGAAAACATTACCTTTAATAACAATGTCAGTCTGCCCTGCTTGGCATTTCCCTGACCTCAGGCTGCAGCTGCAGATGTCAACTGGTTTAAGTCAATACCACTCTTTGCTACTACCACTGCCAGCCACTGCCTGGCCAACCCCACAACCAGGCTTGACATTTTACAACCTGCACCTTATGCTCCTTGCAATCACAGGAATGGACTGACAGGTAAAATTTACCTTGTTACTACCAGTTGTCTGACATCCTGAACATGGACATCCCAGAGAGGGGGTTGGTCTCCTGCAGAGATTCAGAGAAATCTGCTGGAGCCAGCTGCTGGAGGCAAGTGGTCTAGGCAGTTTGCTGAGGTTATGACCACAAGACAACCCAACCTTTTATGATACCGGGTAGTGTTAGGGGGAAGATGAGCATTTCCCCAGTACCTCCAAACCTGTCTGCTCTAAATGGGTTCTGCCATCCACCACACAAGACAAAGCACACTCCAGTGCATAAGACCTTCAATAGAAAAGAGCTTGAATACAATTAGTGTTCAATAAAGTGAAGAGAATGAATATAGTGACAATGGTTTTCAATTAAACACCCAAAGTTACCCATTCTATCATGGGTAAATGCCCAGCTAACTGGGGTTGGCCCAAAGCAAGGCCCCTGAGGTCCAAAAGCTTGCCACAGTCTAGGCACCTTCTGGTGGGGAACTATAGGAAAGGGGCAGAAGGAACCAGGCAAGTTTGGAAGGAAAAGAGCAAAATCAAAACACAAATCAATGTAATGGCTGCCATTGTCAGCCCTCCCCATGGGTCTCTCATGCAAGTCTCTTCCAAGTGTCTCCTTCCAAGTCCCCAATTTGCTGGTGCAAGTCCAAGGCCGAGAAGCAAACAAAGCTTCTTCTTCACATATCTATCCTCCATATATACGCTTCAAATCTTCTCTTTCCTTCAAGTCTTCTTCCTTTGTCTCCGCTATTTTGGCCCTTTTAGCTTCTCCTTGGTGCTCACTCCATGCTTCATGGGCAGGAAACATGGGACCTCCCCTTTCCATAGGGATTACATGTTATAATAGGAGCTGCTGTTTCTCCAATCATGCAGTTTAAAAGCCCTAAGGCTCTAGCTAGGTCCCTCTTCCAAAAATTTGTCACCTGAAATTGCTGCGTCTCCATGCACTGTCTAAAATGTAATGGGCAGGGGCAGGGGGCACGCATTTCTTTCCCATGTGTCTCTAATAAACAGTCTTTCAGACAACTTGGTTTGTGCCTTCAGGTCATTAGTTTCAGTTTCCTCAGCAAAATCCTATATGTTTTAATTAGTTGAAGGATTTTGAAATATTTTAGATAATGACACAAAGTCAAAGAACAATGGATAGCCAGAAGATAATTAATAGTGGGTCAAACGTTGAATCAATTGCTGAAGGGACCAGCAGAAGACATGATAATTTTTTTTGTCTGTTTTTCAGTCTGCTTTTCAGCTGTAAAAACGTCTGTTTATCTCATAGTGATTCAAATGAGCAATCTCACATGTTACTTCCCCTGTCAAAGATTTCTCTGATAATTTTCTTTAAAATAAAATATAACCGAGATTTAGTTTGGTTTCATTTTTGCCTTGTTTGCTTTTGCTTTCTATCTTTAACTATTTCAGACTAGAAAATTGTGATTAATCTAGTCATTTTGTTCTCAGAAATCCTTGTGGTAATTTTTCCAGTTTCTCTCCCAAAACAGATCTGTTTGATTGGAGCAAGGCAGCTGGCTAAGGATACCAGTGGAGTCGTGGCTAAGTCAGATTGGTAATGATTATGTACGTTCAGGAACTAAATTTTATCTTGGATCCTGGAGACTGTGTGGTGGGTGCAGCAGAAATCAGAAATCAAATGTTCAGAGGTTAAGCCAAGCTGCAAACAATCCATATACCATCAAAGAGAAAAACAGAGGGATCAGGGAAAAAAATAATAATAACAATAAATTAAAAAAAAATTAACAGGCAACTATAAATCAGAGACAATCTGCAGGGGAGGGGAAGGGAGAAGGATCAAAATAAGAGAGGGGAGCCCCCCTTGTGGTGCAAGGGGTTAAGTCTCCGCACTATGAAGCTATGGGCAGTCATTGCAGCACAAGTTCGATCCCCAGCCAGGGAGATTCCCACATGGCCCAGCATACCTCTCCTGTCTCGCCCACTGCTCCCCTCAGCAACGTGTTTTGGTTGATCTGCCTGTTCTGCTCCACACTCTTGCTCTGGTGAACCCTCTCACCCCCCCCACCTCTGGCCTATACCCCAGCTTGTATGCAGAAATAAATATTTTTTTTTAAATGGGAGGGAAGAGCACAAGGGACTATAGTGATGGTGCATGGGTGAACTGGTGTTGGAAATTTTAGGGGGACTACACCTGAGAGGAGAAAACAAACATCATCATTCTAAATGTCCTAGAGGGTCAATGGGTCCTAGAACCTAGTGAATTGCTGAACAAAAAGCCTGGAATCAGTGGAACCATAGACAAAGAATAAACTCAGTCATCTCAACACTTAAGGTTTTTCTTTACAACCATCTGTCCATCCATCCATCCATCCATTCATCCATTTAATCAACACTTTCTGAGCATAAATAACAAATACTGGAGCAAGAGGTAAAAAACAAGATGGCTAAGGAATTACAAGTTAAGCTCCACAAAGCTAGTATGATACCCTTCTTTGGTAAGAACTTCCTCTTCTTTCTGGTTGGGAATTGTATGCATATGCTAAAAAAAGTATAACCAATGCTCTGTTTGGTGTCTATCCAACATGCACTTGAGTAAGGCAGAGTACATGCAGTGATAGTAGCAGCATTTCATGACCTGAGTATTAATTCCTGCAATATCTCACCATGAAAAAAAAAACCACCATAAATAAAAGCTATAAAATGATGCAATAAGCAAAATAATACAGACACTCAGATTTTTAAAACTCTTTCTCCTTCAGAAGACCTGGAATCACAAACACACACATACAAAAAAATCCCATGTTGAAATAGTGCAGAGAAAAATTAACTTCTGTATGAAGCTTTCAGGAAGAAAATATACAGTTATATTAAGAACTTTATGAAGCAAATTGAAAGAAGGCAGCTTGAGCCATTTTCAGCAGAAGATAGAGATCTTAAAAATGCTTGAGAATCATCTAGACAAAATACTCACTCTCCAGTTATAGACTGGATATTAGAATCCAATCTGAAAGAATGAAAAGGAAAAAATAAAAGTAGCATTTTCCAAAAGACTATAAAGAGCATGGACATTAGTTCAGGGTTGGGTAAAATTCTTCTGTAGGGTGAGATAGTAAATATTTTAGGCTTTGTGGGACACATGGTCTCTGTGAACACTTGCTCACCCCTACCATTGTAATGTGAAAGCATTTGAAGGTAATACATGAATCATTCTGTATGACTGCGTATCAATAAAATTTTATTTACAAAAATTAGAAGCAAGTCATATTTGACTCATTGGTTGTATTTTATCAGCACCTGCAATAGGTGTAGTGTATTTGCAATGAATTTAAAACCCAAAGATCAACTCATATACATAGCATTTGTGCTACCAACCCTCCCTGCCATACTTATGGTAAAATTGCTATATGATATTGAACAGGTTACTTAATTTTACTGTCATTTTTTTCATCTTGCACTAGTATCCACATCATAAAATTATTGTGACAACTGAATGAAATGACACATTAAAACACTTAGTAATATGTCCGATGCAAACTTAATAAATAATGATGGCAGCAATTAATGATGCCATTGCCATTTCCAACTATCAATTATTGTGCTTTGCTAACCAGTAATTGTGCACTTTCCACTGCTACATGTGTCATCATCCATTAATCTACTCTTGTACTAAAGTTGAAACCCCTCTCAATCCTCTCTTTGTCTTTGGGAACTATTCAAAATTCTGCACCTCCTCCTTGTCTCATACCAGTTTGTTTTCTTGCCTTTTTATCTAACTTTAAAGCTTTGAAAAGCCGAAGTAGTTGTATAATAGCTTGAAGGACACAGCAGGCTATAACCAGTGTTCTAAGAGTTTTGTTCTGATTTAAAAATGAGCCTGAGGTGGGAAAAAAAAAAAAAAGGCCTTAGCAGAAATAGTCTGTGAGGACAGAGAAGGTAAACAAGCTATTTCCAGGAGGTAGAGAACAAACTGAGAATTACAGAAACAGCCTAGGAGACTCCGGCCAAGGGGACATCTGACAGAGAACATGACATCACAGGATATAGTTCTCCTTCTGTAGTGTTCATAGGCCGTAGGGGTTCCTCTGCACAGACTCTGATACCATAACAGATAGAGCACTCGCATGAAGGGAGAGGTAGATGCTGCCTTTTGATGGCACAGAAGAAGAGAATGATCAGGATTTCTTCTGATTACATACGTAAATTTTATTTTTCTGATCCATGCATTTCCTTCTCCTTAAAAACGAAGGCTGGCTGTAGCTTCCCAAAGAATAAGCCTAAGTGTGGGAAGTCAGTGGTCATCTTTTGTGTGGACCTGGAAGCTACTCTTCTGGGAAATGCCTGATTCCTACACATTTACCACCCACTCCACCACCATGCCAGTACCCACGGAGTGGAAAGGAGTTTGAGCTGATTGACAGATTAACAGAAATGCTTGAAGTGTATCTCTGAAGCACCTGGATAAATGATGTTTGACTCTTGGCCAAGATATGGGCAGTGAGGCTATATACTGTGCTATTTAATATTGTTCATCACAAAAAGGAAGTGGTATTATATTATGTCATGAAAGTGTTAGCTAATGCTATGGTGGTAATCATTTTGCAATACATATGCATATCAAATCAACATATTTATACCTTAAACTTCACAGGTTATACATCATATATCAATTATATCTCAATGAAGCCAAAAAAAAATAAAGACAAGTAGGAAATAGATAAATGTTCCAAACTCTCTTGAAGACCACTGACCCCATATTCAGGGAACTACAAACTTCCTCAACTGCTTGGATATAAACATTGTAAACACAAATCCATGTAAAGCACAGACCTGAAAAGAGAATTCTCAGGGAGAATCTCTCTGTCCACGCAAAGAAAGAGCAAAAAGGCACCTTTGTTTAATACTTTCACTGAATCAAAAATATTTTTATTTGATGTTTTAATTATGATGAGTTCTAATACTTTCCAATTTCTAATATGGTATATTCTTTGATGCATGAATTATTTCATTAGTATATGAAGATGTTCAAATTCACTTAAAATCAAGGAGGAGAAAATAAAAAATGAGATATCTAATTTGTTTTTAATGAGAAAATAGATTTAATGGATAACAGTTTGGATGGTGATGTGGAGATGGACAGGTTCACATGTTGTAGATGAAAAGTAAACTGACATATTATTTTAGTGAACAATTTGGAAATATGTAGTAAAACCAAAGCTAACAGGCACAGAAACTGAGCCTTTAATTCCAATTTTAGAATGTTCCCTGCAGAATACACACAAGTGCACAATAATGTTTACCACAGCAATCTTCGTAATCACATTCACACAAAAAAATGCTACACAACTGAACATGGACTACAGTTTATTCATGTGACAAATAGTACAATTATTTAAAGCAGTGGGTGCTGATAACTTCATAGTGCTGAGACTTATCCCCTTGTGCCACCAGGGAGACCCAACATCTGATTATTATCTTAAATTAAAAAAACTCAAAAACACTTGTGATTCATTTTTTTCTCTTAGAATTTTGAGACTTTTTTCATTTCTATAATGAAAATAAATAAATAAATAAATCTTTAAAAAAGAGAAGGGAGGGGGGCCTCCCTGGTGGCACAGGGGTTAAGTGTCAGCACTATGAAGCTGTCCTCAGTCACTGCAGCATGAGTTCGATCCCAGGCCAGGAAGCTTCTCACATAGCACAGCAGACCTCTCCTGTCCCCTGCTGCTCCCTTCAGCAGTGTATTTCAGTGGATCTGCCTTTCTGCTCCCCACTCTGTCTCTGGTGAATCCTCTCACACACACTCCCTCCACGCCCCCGCAACTTTAAAAAATATTTTAAAATATTACTATAAAATAGTAATCTTATAAGAATTCTCACAATGTAGTAAAAGATTTAAAAAAGAATGCATTATTCTTTCAATTCTTTGCTTAGTTAAGTCAATTTGACTAAAGACAAAGACCTAGCATATCCCTCACTTCAGATTTTCCTATTAATGTCTTCAGTGACCTAGTTATCAGATTAAATTCCTGCATTTGACCAAGATTGTCCATCTGACTTGACAAAATCATAGTCCTGGTAAATTAATTACATTCAAATTGAAAGTGACAAAGATCCCAGTCATTAGCCATGGGCACATTCACTCCAACAGTTCAGAGAATTCTACTCATAAGCTATATTTCAACAGGTTTCTAATTTAGTAATATTTTTGGTTGGGGATTAAGTTTGGTTAGTTTCCAACACTTTGACCTCTTCAATATTAATTAACTTTTTATTTATTGCAATAAAAAAGTCTGGCTTTAGCTTTATTCAGAATAAAATTATATAAAATTGAAGTGAATCCAAATTTACCTCCACTCTAAGAATGATGTTCTAATCATCTGCTACCAAAGAGTCACAATAATGCGTAGTTTTTTCTTCAGTCAAAAATGCAATGGGTGATTTTATTAATTAGGAGCCTTATGTCTTAATAGATGTGACCCTTTAAAGGGACTGACAGCAACATCAGTTGTTTTAATTATATTGGGATATGAAATTTTGATGCCCAGTTATAATTGTCCAGCCTCTCCCTTCCATGGTCATTGATGCCTGAAAATTCAGGCATTTTTATAGTCTGCAATGAATAAGACTGTAATTTAATGAAATAAGTTAGAAGGATTCACCTGATATTTCTGATAGTCCTATCTTGACACTGTAAATTTCCAAGCAGTAATCACTGCTATACACACATTCACACCTCTGTGAATGATAAGAAAACTTCAGTAGGCAGAATTTTGTTTACACTTTTTCTGATTTGCTCTCTTACTGTTATAAATTCTTCTTTCTCTGTGTACCTGAAAATTAATGAACATGATTCATTTTTAATCATTGTCTGCCTTTTCTATGCCTTTAAAATAAGTTTTAATATTTTTGCACATTATAATATATAATGTCAGCATATATAACTTTTGAACTGTGAATTAGTGACTAATAATAATATCTGACCATTAATTAAAGTGATCCTTTCGCCTAACTTTACCCTCCACTGAAACAAAATGGTCCTGACTTTGGTATAAGCCATGACTGTAATAATACTAATGTTTTTATTCCCCTTACCACCTTCAGTATCCTGAATATTTTCCCATAATAATAGAAACATTAAATTTGCATTCACATTAGGTGCCTCTAGTGAGATAATGTACTTAATTGAGATCCAAAAGCAAGTGGGACTTCATAGTGCTCCTTTTCCTAAAGGATTTTAGCCCCTCAAGTCTTATTTGCCTTGAGAACTCCAGGCTCTACCTAGACCTCTGCTGGTTTCTGGGTCTTAGCAGCTACCTTCACTCAAGCTTTGGTATATGCTTTCTTTGCATTATGAATTGCAAGTGACAGAACTAGAAAAGTTAATGTATGAAATAGAAATCAGAGTGTTCTCATCTCCAGCATTTGACAGACTTAGATCCTGTCTGCCTCAGCAGCATTCTGATACCATCAAATATATGTTTTTTAAAGTTCTATATGACTTTAAAGATTTTGTGTTTCAATAGCATTATTGATCTTGTACATAGCTGGGATCCAAATCCCTTACCCTCTACTTTCTGTAGAGTCAAGTTCTAATTAAGCTGCTCAAGGCAAGTGGCTAAGAAGACAAGCAGCAAGTGGCAGAAGGTAGAATTTTCAGCAGTCTCACAGCTCTGGTGGAGGAAAAAATGAATTTTACCATTACACCACACAGAAAAAACAATTTAGTCTAATGTGAATTCTAAATTCATAAAGGTTTTAGAAAATAACATAGGAAAGTACTTTCATGATTTCAAGGTAGGTTTTTTCTAAAGGAAAAAAAGCACTGAATTTTAATAATGTGGCTTCTACTGGGATTTAAAGCACTTATTTAACAAAAGATATTAGGGAACTAAAATCACAAGTCATGGATTATATTTGTACCATTCATCTTTGCAAATGATTCAAACTCCCAAATACACAAAATATCCTTTACATAATAAGAAATGTTAACTAATGTTTTAATGTAAAGAATGAAACAAACATCAGATAAAGCCAAAGGAATAATAAAGGCTAGAAATCTGATTGCAGAACTGAGGCTACCAGAGGGAGGGGAAGGGAAAGAACAAAGTGTGGAAGGAAAACAATGGACTGTGGTGGAGGACTATAGTTGTCTTGGTGGTGGGTGAGTGTTGTAACCAGTGGCTGAAGCCAAAAATTATTACTGGCGGTGCCCCTGGAGGGGGTGCTGGTGAGGATAGATAGCCCCAGGGAAAATGAGAACAAAGTATTGGTGGGAGTAGAGACTCTGATAAGAAATATAAGGGACTGCAGAAGCAGCCTCCAGCATTCAGCTTTCAGAATTTCAGTGTTTTCAGATCTTTAGTGATTCCAGAGTCAACCATTTCTGCCCCCACCGTGCCAATCTTCCAGAAGGCTGTTGTGGGCCTCTGAAGGACATGGAGAGGCTTCCAGCAGCCAACCTTAGAGAAGAAAAGTTTGGAGGCTTTGCAGGTAGCCAAGAGTCTGAAGCTCTTCACAATTTTGCTGCTTTACAGCCAGGAAGGGACGGTGAAGACCTGGAGCTGGCGCCTCACTAAACTGAATGAGTGTGGCCATTTGTTGGGTAGTTCAACTGCTGCAGCTGCTGTTTTCAGTGTCTTTTGGTGCTGTGCTGGGCATCTCGGCAGCTCCAGTGAGCATCTCCTGTTGTGTCTTTGGCTGTCTTTGTGAATGGGATCCCAGCCTATTATCTGGCTGCCACATTCTGCTCCAGTTCCACAGTGGCGGGAAGATGCCATCTTGGGAACCTTTGTGTATGGGACTTTAAAACACTGGACACTGCTTCAGGTGAGGTAAATGGACAGTGTAGCCTCAGTGACTCTTTGCATTCTCTTGTTGGTAAATTAATCCCATTATTGCTGTTCTCTGAGCCTGAATAGTTTTGCAATTGAGTGTGCTGGTGAAGAACTCAGACAGTGACCAGTGAACTATTTGGGTAGTGTCCTTGGCCAGTTTTAGTGCCCCTTGCTGCCCTGTATCACTGTGATCACAACACCTGAAGGGGGAAATCCTATACCTCTAAACCATATACAATATTGTAAACCCATGATGCCATTAATTAAAAAAAAAGACAAAAGAAGAAAAGGCACTTGAAGAAAGATAGAGGAAGAATATACAACTTGCCAATGATCATATAAAAAGGAAAGTGCTAGTTAGTAATACAATTAGATACCCCCATACTCCCAACAGAATAACTATAATTGTAAGGATTGACAATGCCAGTGCTTCCAAGAATGGACAAGTGAACTCTCAGTTATTGCTGATGGAAGTATAAATTCTAGCAACCTCTTTGGGAAACTATTTATCAATATTTGTTAAAGCTAAACATGTGTAGCCTATGACCCAGCCTTTCCACTCCTGAGTAAATATGCAAATAAATGAGTGGTGATATTCACCAAAAGATATGCACCTTAAAAAGCACTTGTATTTATATAAGACAAAAACTGGAAAAGACTCAAATGTCCATCAACAGTAAAATGAATAAATTGTGGATTCAGGAATTAAGGGAATGAACAACTGCTTCATGTAAAAACTTACGTAAATATCACAGAAAAAATACTGAACAAAAAAATATGGTATAGTGCAATCTATATGAATATAAAGATCAAACATGAAAACAATCTATTGTGACAGAGTTCAGAACAAATGTAACTTTTTGTGGGGATTATGAGGTTTTACAGGGGTGCTAGAAATATATATTGATTTGGGTGGTACTCACAAAGGCTCAAACATCTGTAAAATTCACCAATGTACACTATAAGTTAAACCTCAAAAGTAAATAGATAGTACATCCTTATCACAATAGGATATCTCAGGGCAATCACCAAAAAATGACTAAACGTAAACGTCTGATAAGGCAAGTGTTTGGAGAGATATTGGGTTAAATTAAACCCAATGAGTGTCAGCAGGAATATTTAAATAAATTTTGATATGTTCATGTAGTGTGATTGTATTCCTGAGCAAAAGTGCATGAACTACTGCTAGTTAAAACAGCATGGATGAACCTTCCAATAAAAATAGCTATATTCATTAAAAACAAAAATGTATGTCTCTATTATATAAAGTCCAAAGGCAGATAAATACATAATATTTATTGTTGCATAATTGAATGCTAAAATATAAATAAATATTAAGGAATTATTACAGTTAAATTCAGGATAACAGTTCCCTTTGTTTTTTACAGCTAAAAGCTTAATTTTTTTTTTAAGGAAGGATAATCATGAAATTCATAGTATTAATACAAGCAAGATTAATTCTAAATAATCATTAGAAAACTTCCATTTTGACAGAATATTTTAGTTCTTTGATAGTTTCATCATGGATTTTGTTGATTGTTTTTGTTCTTAAAATTTTATTATTATTAACTAATTAATTTTTAATTGACATAATATCAGGAAACCCTCATCAGGTATTGTCACGGTAGTGCACCTTCTAAAATCACCCATAGTCCACCACCATAGTCCATTGTATTTTTTCCCTTTTTGTTCCTACCCATCTCCCAACCCCTCTCACCTCTGGATGCTTCAATTCTATAGTCAGCTTTCAAGTGTTAGTTTTTAAACTATACTATATATAAAAGTTAAAAAAGAAGATGATGGCGCAGCAGACCTCTCCTTCCTCGCTTGCTGCTCCCCTCAGCAGTGTATTTCAGTCACTCTGCCTGTTCTGCTCTCCACTCTGTCTCTGGTGAACCCTCTCACCGCCCCACACCTCTGGCCTACACCCCAGCTTGTATGCATAAATAAATAAAATCTTAAAATAAAAAAAAAAGATGAAACCTGAGAACCAGGTATGCAATATCACCCTAAACTATCACTGGAACATAAATGGTTCAGGGAAAGACTCAGAAAACTGAAGAGTACTCAAAGAAATGTATTTTATTTCAATTTATTTTGCATAGAAAAACTGGGGTGCAGGCCAGAGGTGCAGGAGTGTGAGAGGATTCACCAGAATCAGAGCGGGTAGCCGAACAGGGGTATTGACTGAAATACACTGCTGAGGGGAGCAGCTGATGAGACAGCAGAGGTCTGCTGCACCATCTGTGTTAGCTCCCTAGCCGGGGATGGAACTCAGGCCATGGGGGTGCTGGTGCTGAGACTTAACCCCTAGGTCACCAAGGAGGCCCTCAAAGAAATTTAAAATCTTAGAAATTAAGGATAGCAAGAATTTATTTTTCAGTGTGATTAATATTAGTATCTATTTCATTCTATAATAATGGATAGTAGATTAGGTAAACATGTATTCCATATGAACTTTACTGAACTCTAATAATTTGCCATACTTGCGTCTGATTTTTCAAAACAGAGATAAAGTGTCATGGTTAAAAGCAAAACCTCCTGATTACCAGCAGGCATTCCTGAGGCCACCGCCATGATGGCTGTGGTTGGTATCATTTGAATTCATATTTTAACAATTTTTTTTTAAGATTTATTTTTTTTTTTTTGCATACAGGCTGGGGTGCAGGTCAGAAGTGTGAGGTGGTGAGAGGGTTCACAAGAGACAGAGTGGGGAGCAGAACAGGCAGATCAACGGAAATACACTGCTGAGGGGAGCAGCAGGCGAGTAGGAGAGGTCTGCTGTGCCGTGTGGGAATCTTCCCTGCCAGATGTCAACTCGCGTCACCGCTGCCGACAGCCCACAGCGCAGGGCTCAACTTCCGCGCCACCAGGGAAGCCCCATATTTTAACAATTTTGCTAGATACAAATAAGAAGCCAAAATGTTGTTTTATAAGTTTTAAAATGTATATGGTTTTGTAAGCCAATGTTACTTCAATGAAAAAGATATA
Organism: Scalopus aquaticus; assembly: GCA_004024925.1. Classification (NCBI taxonomy): domain Eukaryota; kingdom Metazoa; phylum Chordata; class Mammalia; order Eulipotyphla; family Talpidae; genus Scalopus; species Scalopus aquaticus. The sequence goes on from PVIJ01010344.1 coordinate 37,239, forward strand.
AGTTTAAGAAGTTTACAAATGTATATAAATTATATATGGGTGTATATGTATATATGTATGTATGTATTTAAAATATTTGTGACCTAATGTGTTTGTTTGGTTTATTTTTTGGAAGGTCGCCATGCTCCTGTACATAGTCATTTGTTTCCTTTAATTTAGAAGAGTATAGTTTTATGAATATATCAAAATGTATTTATCCATTCTCCTTTTGATGGGCACTTCAACTTTTTGCTATTTCAAACAATACTACAGTAAATGTTTTTAGACCTCCTGTGTAAAATAGGCATGCCTATCATCTTTGATTTCTAACATTTATGAGTCTTAACAACCCTAATATATTATAAAGTTGCATAACTTGGTCCAGTCACTGTGGAGAGCTGTGTGGATGATCCTCAAAACACTAGAAATGAATCTGTCCTACAACCCAGCTCTTCCACCCCTAGGAATCTACCCAAAGACTACAAATAATAGTCACCTGAAATGACACGGGCACCCCTGTATTTATTGCAACACTATTTACAATAGCCATAATACGGAAACAAACTAAGTGCCCCCAAACAGATGAATGGATCAAAGAGATGTGGTATGTATACAGAATTGAATACTGTGATCAAAAAAGATTAACTCGTATAAACTTATGCCATACACAGCAACATGGATGGAGCAAGAAGGGTTTATGCTCAGTGAAATAAGCCAGAGGAAAAAGGAAAATACTGGATGGTCTCACTTATATGTGGAATATAGAAAAATCAAACAAAGGGTCACAGATAAACCTTGAAAGCTGACCACAGACATGAGGCACCCAGGAGGGGAGGGAGAAGGGTAGGGATTGGGATGGGTGAAAACAAGGGTGGGGGAAAGAGCACAAGGGAATATGCTGATGGACTACGGCTGCTTTGGTGGTGAGAGGACTGTGGTGGCCAAACCTTGGGAGAAACCATATATTGTCCAAAAATTAGCAGTGGTGTAAGAAAAAATTACTACATTAAAAAAATATATATGAAGTAATTAAAAACACAGGTTAACTTAAAAAATAGGTTAAAATTCAGAACAAAAAATCAGGGCTTCCCTGTGGAGCAACGGGTTAAGTCGTAGCACTATGAAGAGATCCAGTGCCACTGCAGCACAAGTTCAATCCCCAGCCAGGGAGCTTCCCACATGGCCCAGCAGACCTCTTCTGTCTCGCGCTCTGCTCCCCTCAGCAGCATACCTTAGTCGATCTGCCTGTTCTGCTCCTAGCTCTGTCTCTGGTGAATCCTCTCACCCCCTCTCACCTCTGGCCTACACCTCAGCTTGTATGCATAAAATTCTAAAGAGGAAGCACACTATATAAATTGTTCTGCATGTTGTTTGATTTTATTTATACCTTCTTTACCAATATATTTTGGTGCTCATTCCATATCAATATATAAAGATCACCTTCACATTTGTAATGGTTGTGTAATGGTCGTTTTACACAGTTGTGATATTTTATTTCACCTGTCCCTCCTGAACCAACTTCTAAACGGTTTCAATATTCTATATTGTGCAGCTGTGAAGAATCTCATGTCTGTCATTTTATATTTATGTGAGTGTAACTGTAGGATAAAGTTCTAAAAAGAGTATATGCAGGAAAAAAGGCACATACATTTGTAATACATATGCATGTTGGCAAAAAAAAAAAAGATTGCATAGCTACAATTTTATCAGCATTTGTCATTTGGTTATTAAATCCATGCAGTTTTATACTTCATTGTTATAAATATGTGTCACTATTTTCATTGATCAAAACCAGGTCTATACATTCTTTAGGCAAAGCATTCTGGAAGAAATTCTATCCAAGATCAATTTACCTACACAGTACTGTAATATCATGTTTCTAGCTCCTGTCAGTTCTACAACTATCAGATACATTTTAGGAAAGGATCAAATATCTGCTGACATTATTGGACAGCCTGAAAGAAATCATTTTCATATTTTGAAGATCAGCATTAAAGTACTAGCTCTATCCTACCCCAAATATTTTTTGTGATAAAATGGATAAGAAGAATGAGAGTACTAAGTTTTATGCGCATTAAAGAGAGATACTGTATAATTAATTTTTCTATGGTTAAATTTCTTTATCCAGTAGAAGAAAAAGGAGGCATCATTTCAAAGAAATAGGTGATAAAATCATATCCCCTGTTCATCTATGTGTTTTCTAAAAGAAATAATTTTCTTTGACTCCTCCACAGCTATACAATACCAATCTCAACTTTTTGACCTCATTTTTATATAAAATGAGTATATGAAATGGCTTTCAGAAGGAAAAATTGTCGTGATCAGCTGTAATTCATGTTTTAAGCATTTTCCTCCTCTCCCTAAAGCTAACTGCACTGTGCTAAAGGATATCAGAATATTTTCCTCAGTTTTGTGACTTCACCTGCTTGTATAACTGGATAAAATCAGAGCTACAGATTACAATTCTATCTGGTTGGTCTTTTTATCTCTCAAAGGTTGAAAAAACTTAATTTTCTCCAGAATGTGAAAGTCAAAATGTAGTCCTCTAAAACCAATTGGCAAACTCTCAGCAGCTTCCAAAAGTATTAATAGAAACTATTACAGAGTCTCAGATAATTAATTCTTGGTCATGTTTGACAAAAGTAATTTTTTTTTATTTGAAATAACTATTCCAAGTGTCCCAGCTTAACACCAAGTAATCCAACTACTAGAGGGTGTGTGGGCCTTTTCTGTCAGTAGGTTAACCAAAAGGTATGAATTACTTCTCTTTAAGAGAATCTGATATTTTAAGCTATGCCCATATGAAGCTTTGTTTTTCAAAATTCCTAGGAATTATAGAGTTTACACTGAAACACACACATGTAGACATGAACACAAATGCACATATACAAAGGTATGCAATCACTTTAGTATATACACATCTTTATTTGTAACCCAGTTACGAACTGAGTCCTACTTAAATTGACCACCCAATGATACACTTTGTGAATTATTCTCCACAATTATAACTCCTCTAATCATAACGTTACTTCCATAAAATTTTAATAGTATAGATATGCTCTATCTGTTTATACATTTTGCAACATTCCTAGAGCTTGCTTTCCCATCATTTCTCTGATTTCCATGTATGTATGCTATTTCGGATTTCCCCAACTCACACTTGTCATTGTAGAAGAAAGGTAGGAACCAATCGCATATAACACAACTTCCTATCACTTCACTAATTCTTCAAGCCCTTCTCAGAAGTTCTTGCCCCAGGGTAACCATGCTATTTCAAATGAACTTATCAAGCCATCTTTCCAACAAAATTGACTTTCTCTTGAACAGGAATTCTTATATCGTTAAGAAAAGAAATATTTTATCTTTATTTGCACAAAAATACAGGGGAAGGGGCAGAGAGAAGGAGGGAGGAAAGGAGAGATAGAGAGAAAGAGAGAGAGAGAGAGGGAAAGCTAGTATTTCACTCATGAATGATAATACTGATAACTTTACTATTGCAGTGATTTGACCTAAACCACAACATAACTAGTAAGGTGAGAAGCCAGGTTTGAACTTCAGCATTTGTATTCTTTGGTTCTGATATTATCCATATTGTTACACTCTTTTTAGATGTATTACTGAAATAGGTGTTTTGTTTTAATAATTTATTTTACTGCAAATAAGCTTTTAGGTTTGATGTAGTCTCAATTGTTTATGTTTGCTTTTGTTTTCCTTGTTGTTGGAGACATATCTGTGAAGACATCACTGAAGTTTAGGTCACAAATGTTTTACCTGTGTTTTACTTTATGTATTTTTGGTTTCAAGTCCCACATCCAAGTCTTTTTATATTTTGAATTAATTTTTGTGTATAGTGTGAGGTAGTGATCTAGTTTTATTCTTTCTCATGGGACTGCTCCAATTCCTCAATACCATTTATTGAAGAAGCTATTCTTTCTCTCATTTATATTTTTGGCTCCTTTGTTAACTGTCCATATAGGTATGGGTTTAATTCTAGGCTCTCATTTCTGTTCTATTGATCTGAGTGTCTGTTTTTTTTTTTTTTTCAGTACCAGGCTGTTTTAATTATTATGATTCACGTAACAGACACTTCTCACAAGAAGGCATACAAACTGCAAATAGGCACATGAAAAAATGTTGATCATCACTTGTTATCAGGGAAATGCAAATCAAGACCTCAATGAGCTACCATGTCACACCTTTGGGAATGGCCCATATTGAAGAGACCAGAAACAAGAGGTACTGGCAACAACGTGGAGAAAAGGGAACTCCCCTACCCTGCTGCTGGGAATGCAGACTGGTCCAATCACTGTGGAAAGCAGTTGGAGATGTCTCAAAACATTAAAACCTAATCTGTCATATGACCCAGTAATTCTATTCCAAGGTATCTATCTCAAAAGTTCAAAAACACTCATTTGAAAGAAAATTTTCACTCTCATGTCTATCTACAGCATTATTTACTGCAGTGAAATTATGTGAACAAAGTAAGTGGAAAAAAAAAAAGATGAGTGAGTCAAGAAGCTGTGGTATATATCAGAATGGAATATTTCTCAGCAATTAAAAAAGACACAGTCATGTCATTTGCAGTAACATGGATGGAGCTGGAAGGCATAATGCTAAGTGAAATAAGTCAGAAGGAAAAAGATAAATATGGATGGAGTCACTAAAATCTGGAATATAACTAAATTAATAAAGACAAGCTTAAAAACTAACCCTTGACAGCAGACTATAGAACTGAAGCATTCAGACTGGGGAGAGGAATTACAGGGGTAAGAAGAAAGGGAGTACAAAGCACAATGGACTGTGGTAGTGGATTATTTGTGATTTTGGAGATGAATACATTACATGGCAATACCTGATGGAGGATATCCAAATATCACCTCAATTTAAAACAACTAAATACTTTTTAATTAAAATAAGTAAATAAAGTGAAACATTGAATACACTCATAGGAGTCAAGTAGGTAGATCCAATAGACTCAAATACTTACATTCTGAAGAAATCAAGAATGAAATTATAACAAGATTCTGGTTCAGCATACCAAAACATCTAGAATTTCAGTAAGCCATTAAATTATTCTATAGAATGTAAACTAATATCTGGCTATTTGTTATCTTTTTGTTTTGTTTCTTTTGCCCTTTGTTTTAATAGATACCTTTAGAGTAGTTGTAGGTTTATAGCAAAATTAAGAGGAAAATAAAAAGATTTCCCATATGTTTCTTGCATACACATACACAGTTTTCCCCATTACCAACAACTCACACCAGACTGGTTACAAATGATTTGTTACAAATGATAAATCTATATTAAGATATCATTATCATCCAAATCCATAGTTTATACTAAGGTTGAAACTCCATGAGTTTTCATGCTTTGATAGCTCATCTCTTTTTAGTAGTGAATAATATTCCATTGTCTGGCTATACCACAGTTACTGACCCATTCACCTATTGAAGGACAGTTTACTTCCAAGTTTTTAGCAAATATGCATAAATAATTATAATAATATGATTATAAGTATTATAAGCATTCACTATGGAGGTTTTTGTGTGGACATAAAGATCAGCTCATATGGAGAAATACCAAGAATAGTACATGCTAAATATAAGAATATGATTTTGTTTTGTTTAAAACTGCCACACTGTCTCAATATGACTGCACCATTATGCCTTTCCAACAGCAAAAACGGTGGGTTCCTGTTGTTCCACATCCTTGCTAGTAATTGGTGGTTTCAGTGTTTTGAGTTTGACTATTCTGATAAGTGTGTTGAGGTGTTTCATTACCTTAATTTTCAATTCCCTGATGATATGTTATATTGACCATCTTTTAATCAGCCCTTTTGAGTTATCTGTAGATCTTCTTTGGTGAAGTCTGCTCAGGTCTTTTGCCCACTTCTTAATCATTTTGGTTTGTTTTCTTATTGTAAAGTTTGAAGTTATTTGTGTGTTTTGGATAATGGTCTTTTATCAGATGTGACTTTTGCAGATATTTTTTCATCAGTGACTGATCTTTTTCATTCTCTTGGTGTTATTTGATAGTTTTGAAATAAAATATGTGAATGATTGAATAAATATTTTCCTTCTTCAAATATCTGGATGTGTTCACAAATAGACACAAACTGGCTTATGATAAACCAACTACATCAACAGGGGCTACACATGAAAAGACTATAATGTTTCAGGGATGAGAAGAACAAGAGGTACTGGTTTAAGATACTTTGTGTCAACCTTTTTTGCATGACTGGCCCCCTATGGAGCAATTTTAGATCTTTTCCCCTAATCATAACTTATCTCAGTGAAATTTTTATACCATAGATATGTTGTATGTCTCTTTAATTGCTGTATGTACAACTAGGTTATATATATAAAAGAGCAGTACATGTTTGCCTGTTCCATAAAACAAATCACGTAAGGGCAACATTGTTACTGTTGAGAAGACACAGTTTTACTTTTATAAAGAGCTTTTAGTGGTCACACACATTGATACACATGTGTTACTAAATAAAATTCTAAGGTCTTTATTGATAGACTTAAAGAGCTATTTTATTCAGCTAGCACATGAATTTTTAACTATTAAACTTCAATATTGGTTACACTGAGAGTACTTGGTTGACCTAATCTACCCTCGAAGACAGGTCCCTGAGGCAGGTACCAGTCTCTGGAGAGCTGGTGCGAAAGGAAATGTCTGCTCCTTATATTCTATTTCATCCTTTGTTTTAATGTAAATTACCCCTGCCTGAAGAAGGAACCACAAAAAAATGCTAACCTTTGACCAGGTATATTCTTATGATGGACCCTATATTATCACCCTATATTATCATATATTAAACTTTGAGGATAGGACAAGAGTGCAAATATACAGCAACAATTTGAAAAACATTTCTACTGCCCTCTTAGGAGATAAGTTTAAATCTCACAAGTGCAAGAGTGAGCATATACAAAAATGAAATATGTCTTCTCACTGGCTAGTTGAAATGCAAGGGCCCATTAAACTCAGAGCTATAAGAAGGAAATCCAAAGTGCTCCTTCTCTATTCTTTTATAGTGGCAGTTTCAGCAACATTATATTTGCTGGCATATTTAGTACCAGATGATTCATTCTCATTCAAACTTCCTTGTCATGTCTATTTTCAAGGTTTTACTTTTAACTACCACCTCCTCCAATTTCTTAGTAAGAAATGTTTTGGTGTATTTAGAGTAAATTAATTGAGATGGTTAACTTACTGATGAAATAAAACTACACATGTCAGGAGTTTCTGAAAGCTGGCATTAAATAATATTCTTAAGGAACTGAAGTTTTCTAATGGAATGTGAGATGAAATAAAAACAATTATGTCATAAATATATTAGATTGAGCTTTGGAGAGAGGCTATTGGAATGGTTTCCTTTTTGCAAATTAGTATGTGTAAGGTAAGGACACATTACTGCCCAGAGGGAAGTCAGTCTGAGGGCAAAGTCATCATGTGGAGGAAGTAATCAATAAAGTATGGCAAGGAAGTGGAACTGAAATATTTATCAGACTATACCTGAAGTCTGTCCTAGCAGTGGAGTGAGCCAGTACATTTCCACATAATTTAAGCTGGTTTTTATTTGCTCTCTTCTTATTTTTAACTAAAAGCTTCCTACCTGATAGAAAGAGGCATATAAACATGAAAAAATAAAATAAGCTGAGTGTATGAGATCTGGTTTTCAGAAGTATTCTTGTTTCTAATAATATTTTCAACGGAAACCATGATATATGTGTGTGTATGTATATATATGTGTGTGTGTATATATATATATGTGCGCTTATTAATGACACCATTATTTTATAACCTTGCTTGATTTTTCACAATTTAGGTTTTCTTCCGTCAGTGTGGTCACATAGTTTTCCCACCACTATAGTCCTCCACCATAGTCATTGGGATCTCCCCGACCCTTGTTTTCTCCTTCCCTCCCCTCCTTGATGCTTCAAATCTATGATCAGCTTTCAAGGGTCTGGAAACCCATTACATTACAAGTGAAAGAGTATTTTGTTAGTGCAGAGCAAAACTGCTATGAAATTAAGTTTGAAAAAGAAATAAAGGAGAAAGAAAACTTTCAAAATCTTAGCTCACTGCAGGGAAAGTAATTCCATTTTCATTTTCCCAATTTTTCCTCATTACATTTGATTTGTTAGCAATGGAGAGAGTTCCCATTTTTCAACTGCTTTGCAAGTTTTATGCCACTACACAGTGTCTATGTAAGTTAGTATTCGGGGGCTGGTAATAAAGTGCTTGCAAGCTACAAGAACACCTACACAATATTTAGATTGTCCTGCCATTGTGAAAGTTCCTTTCTTTTAGGTATTAAGTCACATATCACATTTGTCAAATGGTAAAATCATCTTCTTGCCTTCTTGCCCAGGGAAATTCACAAATGCCACTCATTTGTGAGTTAGCCAGCAAAACTCACAGAAGGTTAAGATGGCCAAAAAGCATGCACTATGACAGAATGTGAACACTCAATCATTTTTCAAATTAGCTGAAAAACTCAAGTGTTTTGACTCATCGCGCAAAGAGTGGAATTAATAATTTGATTTGAAAACTCCCTGAAATTGAAGAAAGATACAGTTTTGGGCTGAAAAGTTAAGCCTTTCGAACTTGAGTAAATAGATCATCTCTTTAGGACTCTGTTACTATTACATGTGTAAAACTAATTTTTCATGTGTAGAACTAGGATGATAGTACCTATCAAACAGAGTTGGTATGACAAAAACAATGCTATAATGTAGACGTAAGAGAAAGTCTATCTGAAACTTCAATGAAGATTTTGGCTAAAGCTTTTCATATGGAGCAAGAAAGTTTACCTTTAGTACAATTTTTCTAGGTGCAACCTAACATTTTAGTAAGAGGTAGATTATTCATTGGTTTCAGGAATGTTTCATTTGAAGTTTATCCTCTGGACATTTTTTATGCCTGCAAAAAGTAAACTCAGAGAAAGAAGTTAAAGCACAAATGTTAACCTTACAAGTACTTTTCTATAAGTACCCTTAAGCTGAGGCCTCACATATGCTGAGGTGCCCTCTGTTGCTGACAACCTGAGCATGCAGACATATGAATATTAGGCCTACATTTCAAATAATGTTTGTCCATCTATGATGGAGAAACACTTAAGATGACCTACAGTTAAACAAAGAATGACTCTAGGTTTTCCTCTTTCCCCTGTGGGAAATCCCTAGGTCTCAGCCAATCATTGTTTCCCCTTTCATTGGTCCAGTACTCACTCTACTCCTCGAGCTTATAGAAGACATATATGTATATGATGTAGGGACACGTGACTAGTGCTGAACTGGGCGAGGTGATAATACTTACCATTTCCATGCCAAAACATTGAAGTGATGGCACAGAACTCCCACATTCCTGTTGCTCTACTGTGGCTACAGTTACATTCTAGATGATGTACTCGTTATCAACCTGAGCTCTGGAGTGAATATATAGAGCAGATCCCAATACACTCACAGTGAACAAGCTTGTATAAATGTGTATGTGTTTATTCACTACTAAAATCCATACCTTCAGTTGCAGGATGAAGCATGATGCCAACAGAATAGGACTGACTACAGGATGTGCTGCCTTGGATTTCCATGAAGTAACTTAAAGGAATCTTTTTTCTTAACAAATAAACTGACTGGCTGAGCAGACTGGGCAGAAACATCTAGGTTTGCCCGAATCACTCAACTACCTTTTAATGTTGTACTAGAAGAGAGTATACCCTAGACGGTCTCCTGGTGGAGCAAGGGGGAATGTGTACAGTCACGCCTCCTGCTGCGCTTGGATAAATAACACAGGAGAGGTGGAGGTTAACTTCAAGGTCACATAGGAGCAGGCCAAATGACTTCATGCCATTGGAAAGGAAAAACCCTCTGTCACTTCCATCTGGAATATCATTACATCTGCCATTTTCTCCACAACCTGGTTTTTACCTCTGCTGGGACCTCCAGTGATGATTCCACTATCACTACTTTTTGTGCTGTGTCTCTTCTACCTCTTGGTAAAGTTGTCTCTTCCAGACTGCAGCAGTTCCACATTGGGCTGATGGTGATGCAAGTTTCCAATCCATCCCTGCCCATGAAGGCAACCACTTCTACCACTCATTAGAATAGTCAGTGAGAGATTTTCCTTCCTGTAGGACTTAGAGACAATGACCTGACCAGCAGGGAGTAGTTACAGAAGAAGAAACCTTCAGGCCCAAAGGCCCTTAAAATAAAGGAGGATGAAATCTTTAAGGGGGGAATGAGAGAAATCAGATGAACTACCTAAGTCCTAAGTTGGCAGGAGCCACCTAACCTTCTGTTTAAACAACCTGCTTCACATATTTTTGCCAGACCAACAAATGGCATCATATCCTGACAAATGGTGCCATATCCTGACAAAACAGCTGTTTTTCCCCTTTTTACAACTGATAGGCACACAATTTTCTGGAGCTAGTTGAAATATGTGTTGGAGATAATCTCTTACGGAAGGTTTTATCAGCAATTAGATGATTATTTTGGACGAGCAATGGGAATTTCCTGGAGATTTAACATGAAAGAAAAACTAAATTTGGTCTGACTTTTCAACTTCTCTGATACCAATTGATAAAGAATATTATTATATAAAATTCAAAATATTTAGGTTTTCACTCAAGATAGGTTAGGTTATGCTTCAGTCAGAATCAACAAAAACATTTCAGTGGTTTAAAATACATTGCAGTGGTTTGTAATATCTTTCTATCATATGTTCAGTTAATGTCTATTTGGAATTTGATGTAGTAAACATAATCTGGAACATAGATGGTCTTGGGCAAAGGGAAAGTGAATAGTAAAAAGAGATCTGCTTTTTTTTATTATGTTTACTTGTTGAGGCTTTCTATTTTAATGTTTTCTTCAAAGTTGTTCATGAGTTTTGATTCAAGAATTTTAATATCTACCTTAAAGTCTTGGAAAATTCCAATAAATGTACCATGTTGTCTTGATAGATGCTAATTTTGTTTTTCTGCATGAGTTTTGGTGGGTTTTTTTTTTTGTATGCTAAGTAATTTGAGATTGTATTCTGGACATTTTAAATATTAAATTGTAAGATTTGCTTAAATTCTACAAATGTGGACAAATCAGGATTTCAGAGAAACCAGGAAACAAATGATTAAGACAATTAATTCTAACATTTCAAAAATACCAGGAAACTAATTGCCAATTCACACTTATCTTTAAAAAGAAGGAGAATGCAACTTTATTAGTCTGTCCTGAAGGAAAATCAGAAGTATTTGGTATAATATGCAGGACTACCACAGTGCAACAGAGTCTGGCACTCCAGGCTGAGCTTCATTTGGAACCAAACTCAAGCACCAAGGAATTCCAGTTTTATTAAAGGCATCTATGACTATATTTGTTGCAGTGTTTATATTTTGATCTATTTATAAGAAGAATCAGTGATGGTAGGCTTCTCTTATATATTCTTGTGCCTATATACTGAGCCCATAGAAGGTAAATATGCAAGAATAAGTTTTTAAAATGCAAAAATGCTAGTAGCAAGAATACATATGTGTGTGTATATGCATGACTATTAATTCAATATCTATGAATGTTAACTAGACATAACTAATAAGCTAGAGTTTAGCAGAAAACATTCAATATAGAGTCATATAGATCTACTGGTTCTATGTTTGGCAAATTGGTCAATATTACAGTCTTTTAAAATTTATTCCAGAAACTGCTAAATCAGTCTTGGGGACATTTGCCCATGATGTTCCTATCCATCCATACCTATACCACTAAAGCTAATTAACTTTTTCCATTTTGCCCTAAAGCAGCTTATTTCCTCCCACAAAAGCAGAACTTTTCCTTTATTTGACTTTGGGCAAAGATTTTGGTCTCAGACTTCCACATCCCTTGAAAACAACTTAGAAACAGAAGTTGTTATATAATCCCTCCACAGCCTGGTGAAGGTGCAGGGCAAGGACTTAGATTTACTTTCTAACCGATACAAAAGAAATATGTAATTCAGCAAGTAATTCTCAGTGAACTTATAGTTACATGACTCATAACAAGAAAATTGTTCGATAAAATATGCTGAATGGGAAATGATTCAGTGAAAATATTATTCAGAACAAGCAATTACTGAGTGAAGGTATTACCCACAGCAGACAATTACTCAGTGGAAATATTACAGAGAGCAGGCAAATATTCAATCAAACATTTGACAAGGAGAGCAATTATTCAATAAACAATCATATAATTGCACCCAATGGAGCATGCCGGCCATACGGTATACAAATCATCTGCAGACATTCAGGATGACATTCTCACTGTTGCAAATGTGGATGCTTTATGGTTCTCATTTGTCATCATTGAGATAATTTCATTTTAGTTTTACTTTAAGTAAACAGCATTAAAAATGTGTACAACCATGCTAAAAATAGACCTTTCAAATAATCCTATTTCAGATATATTTGTCTCCTCTCATAGCCTCTTTCTTGTCCTCTCTCCCTCTTTATTTCCTCCTTCCCTGAGTGCTTTTCTCACCATCTCATTGTTTTCATCTTTTTCTTAATATATTCTTAAAAAGTAAGACAGGATTAAAAAGTCCATGTTTACAACAAAAACAAAGTCAACAATCCAATCAAAAAATGGGCAGAAGAGCTAAAAAGACACTTCTTCAAAGAAGAAAAGCAAATGGCCAACGGGTATATGAAAAAATGTCCAACATCACTTATAATCAGGGAAATGCAAATCAAAACCACAATGAGGTACCATCTCACGCCAGTGAGAATGGCACACATTAAAAAAAACAGGCAACAACAAATGCTGGAAAGGATGTGGAGAAAAAGGAACTCTGCTACACTGCTGGTGGGAATGCAAACTGGTCCAACCACTATGGAAAGCTGTATGGCGATTCCTCAAACTGCTAAAAATGGAGCTTCTGTATGACCCGGCAATACCACTTTTGAGAATCTACCCAAAGTACACAAAAACACTAATCCAAAAGGATACATGCACCCGTATGTTCACTGCGGCACTGTTCACGATAGCTAAGGTATGGAAACAACCCAGATGCCCAAAAATAGATGACTGGATCAAGAAGATGTGGTACATATACACAATGGAATACTATTCAGCATTCAAAAAAGATAAACAGATGCAATTCGCAGCAACATGAATGGAGTTAGAAGGGCTCATGCTCAGCGAAATAAGCCAGAAAGAAAGAAAAATATTGAATGTTTTCACTTATTACAGGAATCTAAGGAAACCAAATAAGAGAGAGAGGGGGATGGTAAGGGTTCAAAATGGGGGAGGGGGAGCACAAAGGACTGTGGTGATGGTTCACTGGTGAATTGGTGGTGGATAACCCACAGGGAATACACTATAATGTGAAAGATACAAATAATAAAAAATATATATTTATAAAAACAAAAAACATGAGACATAAAAAAAGTCCATGTTTACTATTAGATCTTCTCTCTATAAAGCATGCATAATGTGTTTTTTAAGAGGCCAACATCAACAGCAACTTTCTATCACACATTGATGAATTACAGGTATAATTTGCATTGCTAGACTCAGAATATAACTGCATCATCATGAGATTTATAAGCTGAAATGATAATAATGAGTGAATCAATAAATGCATATTTCAACCAGCAACACTATTGACTGTTTACCCGTGTCAGTCATTGTACTAAGAGATACCTATGATAGTTTTGCTCTCAGGATTATGTGGAAGAATGATAAAGACTGACCCACAAACCGGGGCCTCCCTGGTGGCGCAGCGGTTGAGCGCTGCGCTGTGGAGCTGTCGGCAGCGGCGATAAGAGTTTGATGCCCAGCCAGGGAGAATCCCACATGGTGGGGCAGACCTCTCCTGCCTCGCCCGCTGCTCCCCTCAGCAGTGTATTTCTGATCTGCCTGTTCTGCTCCCAGCTCTGTCTCTGGTGAACCCTCTCACTGCCCCACGCCTCTGGCCTGTACCCCAGCTTGTATGTATAAATAAATAAATCTTAAAAAAATAAAGACTGACCCACAAACCAAAAACATCAGCAAAATATGGTATTATTGAGAAATGTATGCACAAAGAGATGGGGAGCAAAGAGATGAGATAAAGATAAGCTACCTTGAGTTATTGGAGCCTATGCTAAGTGCGGAAGAAACACAAGCATTTAGCCAGGCAAAGAAAGAAGGGACAACAGTCCTAGGCCAATGGAACACACGATAGGAGACATTAACCACGTGACAGGTGCTGGAACTCCAGGACCTTCAGTCTTGTAGCTTATGACCCAACATGAGACCAGTGTGGGAAGTGAGACTGACAAAAGAGCCACATAAGATAACCATAAATCAATACTCCTCTTTAATTTGTATTTTAAAAACACTTGGCATATCTTGTTTTCTTTTACTCTGCTCTCTAAAGGAGGATCAAATATGGTTGATACTCTTCATTTACATTTAGTCACGTAGGGGATTGAACAATGAGCATTTAACAAGGAAGTGTTTGCTTCAACATAGGAAAACTTCATTTTAAAATGGTGACTGTCACTAAAAATACATGGAAAAGGGGATTGAAACATATGGCCACGGGAGTATAGAGAACTAGAGAGACAGGCAAGTGAGATGAAAAACGCATTCAGGATCCCCAAAGGGGCAATGGGGTGGGGGTGGGGAGTACATGGACAGCAAACACTCCAGCAATCCTGTGATTTGCTAGGCACTGCAGTGTTTTCTTAGGCTCTGGCAAAATGGCTATCATCAAACTTGTTTGATGATACTAAGGGCTTGAAGAGGGCTCTATTAGTACTCCCAGACTGCCCTTGCTATATAGTATCCATTTATACTTCTGGTAACTGCATCCCAGGTTCCCTGCCAGAGGACCAACTCTCCCCCAGGCTCAGCCATGGGATGAACAGCCCTTACTCCCACCCCTATCCTCTGTTCCAGGAACTTAGAACAATTAGGTTTCTTCTCATTCATGGTGCCAATGAGTTCTTGCTCTGTGTAGTAAGCACAGAACCCCATTAACACCCACAGGGATATTATCTTCTGGTGCTTTGAAGAAATGAAGCTTTCACTTATCTTTTGTACTGGATGTAACGACTGAGTGAAGCTGGAGGTGGTAAACTGCTCTCTACAATAGAATGAGAAGAAATTCTACATGGGCTTCCTTGCCAAGTCAGAACTGGTGGGTGTATGGTATAATTTAATGCCCTGGTTAAGCAATTAGGAAGCTATCTCTCTGTCCTTCTAGGTTTTTTGACTATGCCAGTCAATATATTTCTTTTTTCAGTGTAAACATGAGTTGGATTTTGTGTTTTTGGAAACCAGAATGATCGTGACACAAAGTCACAAAATTGAAATATTTTGTAATGTGGCTACCAGATACTTAATTATGTAATAGATTAAATTTAATAAATGAATAAGCTAAGCTACAAATAATGTTCTTTATCTATGAATGCCCCCTTACATTTGCAAAGCTCTTCTCATAATCTGTCTTGCTTAGACTTTAAAAAAAATATTGAGGTAGATATTATTTATAGCTCATGTTTTTCACAATTACAAGTTTTAAGTGTTATACAAAGTATTAACATATTGGGCACAAACTCAAGCTTTCTGACTTCAACTTGAAGGCTTTTGCCAAGACACTTTTGCATCTTTAACTATAACCATGTATGCCTCAAACATATTATCTTTTACATTTTTGTGGGGGAGATGAGCATTAAGGAGGTTTCTGATTTATAAATGTAATATTTAGAAATGGAGTGGAATCACAGGAAGGAGAGAATTCTTTAAAATGCTCCATGTTTTCTTTAAAGTAAGTAAAAATGCGTCAAATCATGTCTTTAAAAAAATGACTTCCATAAAAGTGTATTAGAAAAAGGAATGTCTTTAGTAAATTTCAAATTGACTTTTTGATTTCAACACTACCAAGTAGATCATCATCCTTTGTGTTATTAAGTTATTGAATTAATGCTTTATTTTATAGCTCACTGATATCATGGTTTCAGATTTTTTTTCAAGATTTATTTATTTATGTATACAAGAGCGGGGGTATAGACCAGAGGTGTGGGGGGGGGGTGAGAGGATTTATCAGAGACAGAGTGGGAAGCAGAACAAGCAGATTGACTGAAATACACTGCTGAGGGGAGCAGTGGGTGAGACAGGAGAGGTCTGCTGTGCCATGTGGGAAGCTCCCAGGCCGGGGATCGAACTTGTGCTACAGTGGCTGCCAATAGCTTCATAGTGCTGAGACTTAAGCCACCCTTGAGCCACCAGGGAGGCCCCAAGATAATTTTTAATGTCTCAGGTGTTCTTGATCCAGCTTACTTCTTCAAGGAATCATCACCCTCACACGCCTATTTGCCACTCACAGTAATGCTTTCCCCATGGACAACATGGCTGAAATCATGGCAGAGCAAGACACATCTAGCTGGGTACCTCCCATAGTCAATTCAAATTCTGGATCTGTTTTTCTTAATATTGAAACCCTAGGGGAGTAGGGCATGAGACTCTGCAGTTAGAGATTAAATAAATACATTCCTTTTAACATAAAAGTAAAGTTGTGGCATATCACTCCATGTCATTTGATCAGACCTTTCAATATTTAGAGGGTCCTTAAAGGGTGCCCCTGTTTTATGCCAGGAAGTTAATAGCAGAACATAATGCCCCAATAGAAACAGAATAAAAAAGACCTCTTTTCTCATTTGAATTTATCTAACTGTATCAATTGACAACATACGATAGTTCAACTTGAACTTTAATTGGATCTTTTATGATATTTTTGTAATGTTTATTCACCCTTTGCCATGCCAGTTAGTTAGTCATTTAGCTACTCAGTTAGCTAGTCTCTCTCCTCTGAATAAATTGTGCCCTTGTTGAAGCTCACAATATGATTCCGTAAAAAATACTATTTTTGATGATGTTTTCAAAAATATTATTATGCTATGCGTTCCTCCTGAATACATACAATAGTCCATCATATTAGATGCTCAGCATGTATCTGTTGACTCTCTTGGAAATAGGTCCATATTGGTCCAAAGCATTCCATTAGCAGATTGTTTTAAAGAGGAGATCTTGTTCTAATGAGATTATGGTAAACAGGTAAATTCATAGTCTGTAGAAATATAAAATAATAGCATCATTCTGAAGTGCAGTATTGCTCTTTGTAAGTAATTTGACTCTTACACTGATTGAAATGACGATATTTCAAGATCCATAAAAGTGTTAAATTTTTTGTCCTTGCCACTCTATAAACTAAAAATTTATTCTAAAGAAATAATTTCTCAGTAGGAAATCCATCCTTTCACTGATTTAACAAACAATTATTCAGCACTTCCTATATACTAGACACTGTTGAAGACACTTAATCCATATCATTGAACAAAATAGAGCTTACATTTTACTAAAGAGTGACAGATAAGTAGTAAACATAAGAATTATGAATGATTAAATTACACAAGACATTTGGTGGTAATGAGCACTTTGAAAATAAAAAAGAGTAGATTAAAGATCAGGAATATGGAGTTAGGGGTTGCAATTTTAGATTGGGGTTTTGGGGTTGACCTATTGGGAAAGTCATATATAAGCATTTAAGGGTGAGGTTGCCATGTATTATCTGTGTGACAATGATAGAGTAGCAGATGCAATAGCCCTAAGGTAGGAAAGTACTTGACATGGTCCAGCAAAATCTAAGAGGCTAGATGGTGGGGGTGGAGTAAGGAAGGAAGAATATAGTAGAAGGTAAAGTTCAAGAGAAATGGATCATGTAGAACCTTGTCCTTTAAAAGAATTTGACACTTATGCTAAGTAAAATGAGGATCCATTGTAAGGTTCTGAAAGAAAGTGTGGTGTGATATAATTACCTATAAAATGATTACTCTGGCTATGTTGAAAGAAGAAATGGCTTAGATTGGGTGACCAGTTAGGAAATATATTAGGCTGAATAATGACTTCCCAAAAGAAACCCCTATCCTAATGCCTGAAACCTGTGACTGTTGCCTATATGAAAGAAGGTTCAGCAGATATTAAGTGAAGGCTCTTGTGATGAAAGAGGTTATCTGAGATTATCCTGGTGGCCCTTTTAAGTACAACTACATGTATCTTTCAAAGAGGATACAGAGAGATTTGACCACAAAGAATAAGATCTTGTAATAAAAGTTATCAGAAAGAGAATATGTTACAACTATTGGCTTTGAAGGTGGAGAAAGCAACCTTGAGTCAAGGAATACAAGGAATGTAGTTCTAACGGTTGGAAATGGCAAGAAAACAGAAAAGACGAGGAAATAGATTCTCCCCTACCAACTTCTGGAGGCAGTGTCACCTTTCCAATATCTTGATTCTGGGTCAGCGATACTGATTTTGGACCTCTATTTCCAGAATTTGAAGAGAATACATTTCTGTTATTCCAGACCACCAAATTTGTAGTAATTTGGCATAATAGCCACAGGAAACTAGTGTGGGAAGCTATTGTGTCTGGTCAGGAAACATGATGGTAGTTTAGTCTAGAATGATAAAAGTAGAAACAATAAGAACTGCATTTTGTATTAGGTTTTAAATGTAAATGACATTGTAAGTAAATCAGAAGTGGGATATGAAGCAAAGGAAATAGTCAAGGATGACTCCAAAATTTTTAAGTCACTGTCAAGATCATCAGCTGAGATGAAGTTTCTTGAGGATTACTGGTGCTTTCATGGTGAGTTGTGGTAACATACATCTGAAGAGGTATGAACCTATATATACCCCTAAATCATGTGCATAGATAAACTGAGTCACCCTTGCTTAGCAATAACACAATGGAAAACATAGAAAAAAATTATGGATCAGTTTAAAATCATATTTATTTTAAGTTATAGTCAATTAAAAAGCATTAAAACATGGTAACTATAACACAATTATTTATTCTAGATACCAACTATTTTTCTAAATGAAGCAATAGAGAGTATTGGGATGGCGGTTATCTAACAGTTACTTGGAATTAGAACTACTTTTTCATATAACTGTCCCAAGAAATATGACTGGGATATACGTAAGTGAGCTATTTGTGTGTACTATTTTGATGATAGACCTGAGTGTCAAGTTAGATTAATAGAATTGCCTGTTTTGTTGCTTGTTTGTTTTTTTCTTCTTTATTCCTGTTCCAGGGACGATGTCTAGAGACAGTCAGAATGGTCCGGCCTTTTACATAGCAGCATATGCTAACCTAAAATAAAGCCTCTAACAAAACTGGGCCATTCCAAACCCTGGTAATAGAATTGTTGACCTTTATACCAAGAAGGTTGGGAAAACACCAAAATCTGCATGCAGTGTTTGCCTGTGACAGCTTCCTGGAGTTCATGCTTTGGGGCCTAAAGTCCTTCTGAGGTTTCCTAAAACGAAAAGTCATGTCAGCCAGTCCTATGTGGTACCACATGTGCTAAATGTGTCCAGGACACAATCAGTGTGCTTTTTCTTATTCAGGAGAAAAAAATCATTGTGAACATGTTGAAGGCACAAGCACAGAGTCAGAAAGCGAAATAAAAACTGAAACTTTTTTGATTAATATAAAAATGAAGTCTTGTTCTATTAAAAAAATTGATTATTCTTGTTCTGTGTCAATGTCATTTGGTTGCTGAGTAGTATCTGACCTGGAGGAGCACCTTCTCAGTTTTTCGGGATCTTACTGAACAGTGCAGACAGGAAATGTGTCACTGAATTCATAATGGAAAAGGATATTTATTTTTGCGATTCTGTTTTTACTGGATGATTCATTTTCAATTACTATTGAAGCGTAAAAATAACTCTTCTAATCAATTTTTTAAAATATTGGAAGCACCAAAGACATTAAGAATTTTTCATTAAATATCATCACTCTCTACTTGAGAATCTCCTGGTTTTCACCCTTATTTCTTGGTGTTTGGGTTCTTTCTATACTCACGAAATTTTCAAAATTTACAGTTTTCAGTGTGAAAATACTGTGTCTTGGATGTTAAAAATTTATATTAACAGAAAATAATTACATATATTCAGATTCAGTTGAAATGTTAAAATCTCCTTTAGAAATCATCAATTTCAACTTTCTTGATATTTACGTTAGTTTTACATGGATCAATTTTTTTAAAAAGCTGGAGTGTTTTTGTTAAATTATACTCTAGTATTTTTTTTCCTACCTTGTTGCAAAGTGTTCTATAGCTCAGTAAAAGCCATTTTCTTAAAAAAAAAAAACAAAACTGACTCATGATGATTTAGTTCCTGTCATATTAGCAATGTGGTAGAAGTTTGATATACAATAGAGAAGTTAGATTTAATATAAAAATATATTTTATAATGGTAGAATAAACCATCAAAGCCAAATATGTCACTATTTATCTATTTCAATGCAAAATGACCACTTTGTTGACTTTTCACTTATAAAATTTTATTTAAAACATTTCAAAATGCCTTTGCTTGAATTTTACTTTTTTCACAACTTGATTTTTAGTATGTGAGCATAGACTTGAATTGTCTTGAATGGTAGCTGGAATAAAGATGCTTTGTTCTCAAAAAATAATAAATTTTGTCATTTCTAAGAAAAAACATAATCTGCTTTAATATTATAAATCATCATCTAAAAACTTGGAAAACTTCAATAAATTTGAAAATCAGTGTTGGGATTTCCATTGTTGTTTGGATTCTAAAGTAGTTCTTTAACAGACCTATAAAAAAAGAAATGCTAAAAAGAGTCTTTCACTGGGGATTACTCTTATGGATAGGCAGAAATAATGAAAACAGAAAACATAAATATGTAGGTAAATATAAATGAATATTCATTTGTAAAACAAAAACAATAGAGTCTGTGGAGCTTTGACTCTATGTGGTACTTAAATACATGACAACAAATCAAAAGTCAGGGACTAGGTAAAAGTAATTAAAGTTTCAATGGTTCCTAATAGTAAATTCATAGTTGTATTAGAATGTTATAAATTGATGATAGATGTTGTAATATTTAGCATAACCACTAAAAGAAAAATAGAGCAACATGTATGGTTCACCTCTGTCCTGGTTACCCTTCCCAGCATTGCTCTGGTTCCCAGAACAATTCAACCCTGTACATTAGAAAAGGAATGATAACACTGGTCAACAGTGAGCTCATTACTGACTTAAAGAGGCCCTAATCTGTAGTATCTTGGTATGCTGAACATGAACATAACCCTGAAAAATTTTTATTAGCTCTTGTTTTGAAGATATTTCATACAATTCATTTTATATGCTCACCATGTAAATGTATCCAGTAGGCCTGCAACAACATCCTGAATCAGCCTAGAATGATGTAATATTGCATCACATTGCATAATACCATCATGCACACATCATCTGCAGTTGATTGCATCATTTTCTGATGCAATACTACTGCCAGGCGGCTGCTGAAGTAAGCTGACGTCAGCAGTGCACTATATAAAGCCTGTCAGAGGGTTGAGCATTGAAAATATTTCAGACTTTGTGCGAGACAGTTCAAGCTACTGTTCCATAAAACTGTTATGATTTTATCCATTTAGACACAATACAGAACAGCAATGCCTCAAAAGTGTGTTAATAGCATAGACAATTTCTGCTCTATTTGTGGGGAAGTGACATTTGCCAACAAGAAGAAAAGTATCACTTCTCAAGTGAAGAAGGTTTATCATCTTTACTTCAGATGCAAGGTTGGTGACCAAGACAAGCCTTGGGCCCCGCATATATGCTGTGCTACATATAAACACAGCTATCACAGTGGTTAAATGGCAAAAGACCATCAATGCCGTTTATAGTCCCCATGGTGTAGAGAGAGCCAAGCAACCACATAAAAGACTGTTACTTCTGCTTGGTTCCTCCTCTTTCTGGAGGAATAATGTCTGCATCCAGCTAACATTCCGTCTGCATTGAGACCAGTTCCACCTGGTGAGGCACTTCCTATTCCAGAACCTCCAGCAGAATGTTCTCTTGATTCATCTGATGAGGACAAGGGTGAGCTGACCTGTTCCTCTGCTGTTCCATCAGCATGCAGTGATCCAGATTTTCACTGTGGTGCATCATCAACCCCACACAGACTAACACAGGAAGAACCAGGTGACCTGGTTTGTGATTTGGACTTATCTAAGAACAAGGCAGAATTGCTAGGATCAAGACTCCAACAATGGAATATTCTAGAAGAAGATGTCACAGTTACTTTACATCAAAAGCACCATCAGCAGTTGGAGCCTTTCTTCAGAAAGGAAAGTAATCTAGTATTCTGTTCCGATATTGAGGGCCTCATGAATGCCTTAGAAATCACTCATGACCCACAAGAATGGAGACTATTTCTAGACTCTTCGAAACTGAGTCTTAAGGCTGTGCTTTTTGCACAATGGAAACCATCTTCCATCTCTTCTATTCCTGAACAGCTGTACAAGGGACAAGCAAAGAAATCTAAGAAATAGTCTATGACTTGATTTTTTACAGGTATTAACCGTAGGCCTATTACTATTAGCATGCATTTCGTGATGTAAACATCAATTTATTGCAGATTACAAAAAAACTAGAGCAAAAATTAGAATTTGACTGTCATATTCGTGTTGAGCACATACAAATTGATAGGAAATGACTAATTTTATTTCAGTAACATGACTTTTGTAAAAATTTGTTGACCAGTGTAATCTCTTGGTGATTTCACAGGGGGAAGCTGTCTGATAAATGGCCAGCTTCTCAGAGATTCGTTTCAAGATTATAATCATAATAAGACAGCGCTTAAGGAAATAATCTATAAATCCAGAATATAAACTTTAAATAACATTAAGATGAGCAAGGCCTTGGCACACACACACGAAAAAAACCTGAATGTGTCTTCATTATAAAAGTTGGCACTTGTAGGGTAGCATGGTGTGGTAGATGTGAACAATTGCATATACAATATCCACTCTTCCATTTGCATGTATTTTATACAATTCCAGTGGAAGTAGTTAAAAATATTCATTTTTTTCCAATTCCCTTGCTCCTGAAGGTAATCAGTTACGACCTTGGAATTTCAAACAAAAATCTGCTCCAGACTTTTTGGAAAATTTCCCCTTGTTCTCCATGCTGCCGCGCCCTGGCACGCCCGAGTTGCCTGAAGGCGCAGCACGGAGCTAGGACCTTCAAGGAAGAGTTCCTTAGGTAGCCAGGAGGCGACATCTCTTCCCGTAACTACTTTAACTCACAAATATTTTCTAAGTTAGACCTATAACTTTCTTAAGATATGCCTGCATACATAACCTCTCCATTGCCTAAGACCCCATGATTGGGTCCAGGTGCCGAGCTGCTCCTTTGATAAGTACATTCTTGCCTGATCACAGGTTGGTGTCCTGTACAAAAACATTTACTCCCCCACCCCTTACACTCCCCTGCTTGCTTCTAGGAATCAGCATAAGATGGCTTCTGTGATTAACCACTCCAGGGAGTTGGAATAAGATGGTTCCTTTGATCAGATTCTGGTTTCCAGGCAAAAAGGACATTACACTATCGCCTTTTTAGGCTCCAGGCTCAGGGCAAAGGTTAATCATTATGTTTATACCTCATACCTTAGAAAATTTACCTTAAGCAAAAAAATATTTTCCCCAGAAACCACCTGATTGTAAACA
>PVIJ01010345.1:0-53771 GCA_004024925.1 Scalopus aquaticus
CCCCCATGTTGAATTCGAGGGTCAAGCATCCTGAGTTTGGAAATGTCTCCAAAAAAGAAATGACTTGAGTTTCCTGTTGTATTCATGGTTTGTAATAACAGCAGTGGCTGCAGAGGTGACACGCTGTTCCTGGGCTCTGAGGCCCTTGCCCTATGGGCAGTTGAAGGCCCTTGAAGAGGCAGCAGAGCCACAGAGATCAGGAAGTAGCCCCAACTGTGCATCCGGAATGCTCCTTCCACACTTCCCCCTGGGAGTGTGGAAGAGGACGCCATTCTACAGATTTTTAGCATCTTTGAAAAAGATAGTTCCCCAAGTCCTTGTTTTTTTTCTATACTAATTGCTATGAAATAACTAATTTAATTGCACTTAAGTGCAGAGAGAAACTGAGAATGGTTTCACAGATGGCTGTTGTTCTGTTGTCTTGCATCCTCCACGCTGGTGGAGAGGAGGTGGTTGCAGTCAAGGGTGTAGTTGGGCTGCCGGGCCGTGATGGCAGAGAGGGAGTGGAGCTGAGCTACTCCTCACTGCAGAGCAGGAGGAGGAAGGCTCGGAGGGTCGGGAGGGTGATGTGAGAGGAGAGAAGATGATGAAACAAGTACAGGATTATTTTCTTCCTCCTATTAGTAAAAGAACAAAACCACAGTTTAATACCCTCAGCTTCTAAAAACAGCAGCAACACAGACTGGTAGCAAAAGCACAGACTCTGGACAGAGTGAGAGCAGATTCCAGCCCTGACGCATGCAAGTTTTTCATGCCTCTGAGTCAGTTTCCCCTGGATTCAATGGCACTATCTAAAAGGCATTTTGAATGTCAAGCAAGAGAACACATTCAAAGGCAGGGTCTAGACCCAGGGGTGGCCCATGGTGGGTGTTGAGGAAATGCACTTTTCACCCTTTTGGGCAGCTGCGTTACCCAGAGATTGTAAACCCTCAGATGCAGTAGACAAGGGCCATTCCTGATGAAGGGATTTCGGATAATCAGGAATTAAGCAGAGGGAGCTTCCCCAAGCTTGCATCTGAAACTGTAAGGAACGGGCAAAGCCAGATAAACTGGTGTCACTGCCTTTGACGCCTCGTGGTTTCATGGAGAACCAGACGAGACAGGTGCTGCTGGCAATACTGGACAGATGACCCAGGCATGTTCCTGCAGTCTGAACCGTACCCCGGTGGGACCCCAAAAGAGAGAACTATTCATTCTAACCAGGAAGACCAGAAACAATTTCCTCGAGGTGGTGAGCCTTGTAAGTCAAGTAAGAGACTGAGGGAAGCCAGGAATGGCTTTCTGAAAGATGGAACATCCTAAGCAAAGGTGGAGGATGGTAGAGACAAATGTTACCCCTTTCAGCTCCTGTGGCAGAGATGGTGCTCTCACGTGCCCATTGCGTTTTATCCGACTATGGACACCAGTCTGTTTTCCTGAAGGCTCTGGACTGGTGAGCTACAGAAACTACAATGGTTACAGGAGGACACCGGCCCCCTACCTCTTGGAAGAGAGGATCCACTAGGCAAATGCATAAGAAATACCTTCCGGGCCTCCCTGGTGGCGCAGCGATTGAGTGCTGCGCTGTGGAGCTGTCGGCAGCGGCGATGCGAGTTCGACGCCCGGCCGGGGAGAATCCCACATGGCGCGGCAGACCTCTCCTGCCTTGCCCGCTGCTCCCCTCAGCAGTGTATTTCTGATCTGCCTGTTCTGCTCCCCACTCTGTCTCTGGTGAACCCTCTCGCCGCCCCACGCCTCTGGCCTGTACCCCAGCTTGTATGTATAAATAAAAAAAAAAAAAAAGAAATACCTTCCTTTGAGACCTCTTCAAGCCTGTTGATAATCTCCAGCAGTCTAGGCACTGTGTAGAGTTATTAACTGTGTTCTTTGTCCTGAAGGCCCCACATGTGAAGAATCCCTGCAGTGAGATAATTTGCTTGGAGCTAGTAAGGCAGAACTGGGAAAAACCAGGTTTTCTGATTCCAAGTTCTTGTTCCTTGGATAGACGAGGCGCCTCTCACAGCCCCCGGCCATGTCTTCCTTTACTCATTACTCAGGACCTGAGGCTCGCAGCGAACGAGGGAATTTGCCATCCTGCCTGCAGCACCCCTCTGCTCCCAGCTCCCTTCCCAAAGCCTAACTTGATGTACCAGAGATAGCAGCACACATGTATTGAGAACTTATCATGTGCCCAGCATATTCTAAATGTCATGTGTATTTCTTAATCTTCCCAACCAACTTGCTAATCCAATAAGTATTGGTTAAGTACCAACTAATGCTTGCTGCCACTCTATTTTTATTTCTACTTCACGGATGAGAAACTGAGGCCCAAGGAGATTAAAGTCATTTGTCCAAAGCCACATCTCTAGTGAGGAAGAGAACCAGGTTTCACCCCAAACCTGCCCTCGAATGTGACCCCCATGGCCAGGATTCCCCTGCTCGGACTACTGAGAGGAGTCAGGAAGCTCTTTGCTAAAGACAGAAACTAATTTATTTTCTTACAGAAAAAAAAATTAGCATTCCCCTGCCCTGTGCCGCACACTGTGCCAGGCTTGCTCTGTGCCAGGGGTGTGAGGTAGAAGCCGTGGGCACTCTCAGAGTGCTTCAGGATCACAGGGAAAAAGAGCCCCAGATGACAGGGGAGCTGGCGCACTTCTCTGATTCCCAGCCGCTGTGGTATCTGATTCTGCTCTTCTCCAGGCTTCATCTGGCATGAGTAGATTGTCACCCGTGGAGAGTTTCATTTTGGAGAAAGCCCTCCTGCTGGTGTTTGGCAGGCAGCTAGATTTATGGTGCCCTTGAGATTGGAGTTAGGTTTTGTTCACAGCCTCCAGTGGAGGAAAAGAAAAAGTGCCAGCATCATTAATTGTGCCATGGTGCGGCCTCCATTTCATCACTGTCCTAAATTTTAGATTCGGGCCATCTGTAGGATCCTACAGTAAGCACACTCCTGGGGCTCCTGTCTGCAAGTGCTTGTGTCTGTCGGTCTGTGTGTGTCCATTTACGTGGGCACACACGTGATTCTACCACCTCTGCATCCAGCGAGGAGTTGGGAGAGGGGATGAAGTGGAGAGTAGTGGCAAAGGTCAATGGTCAATGAGAATTTTAGGATAAGTAGTACTTTTCTTTACCTGAAAACTGGAAACTCTTCTTTTACAACTTGTTTATGTCCCCTCACTTTCCTGCAATGCAGTCAGTCCTTAAAAAGCACCGTACTTACACCTCAGCATGTGGATCTTAGGCTGTGTTGCTTGTTTCACATACAGGTCTTTGCTTTAGTCTGTATTAAACTTGCCCTGTTCTTTCTTTGATGCGTTAACTACTAAGCAATAAAATAATTACATCATATTTTCAACACACTTTTTATAGTCGATAAAGAACTTTCATTAAACTTACTCCTTCTGAGAACACAGGAGATGGCTGTGTGTGATCTCCTTTCCTACAGGTGGAAAAACTGAGTGTCACAGTGGTTAGGTGGTGCTCTGCTGAGATGCTGCTGGTCATGCCAGGCTGGAGTCCGGTTCTTTCTCTGCACCTGTTCCCCTGGGTTCAGAGGTGGACAGCAGAGCCAGGAGAGGCAGGAAGCACATAGACGTGAACCATCATGGCAGTATGTGTGTGGAAGAGGGGCCAGCAGTGGGAAGGCCGCTTGGCTGGCTGGAGAGCAGGGGAAGAGGTCATTCTTGGCTCAGGGTAATAGTGGAAATCCTCACAAAAGAGGTGACATTTGATGGTGGCCTTGATGGATGAGGGAATGTATTTTTTTTTTAAATAGTGAGGTGTAGCCTTTAATAGAGGCATACTGCATCAGCAAAAGCCTGGAGGCTGGTTGGGCAGGTGTATTCAAGGGAAAGGGGAAATCTACCCAGGCTGAGTGAGACCTCTTAGCGGGGCAAAATAATGAGGAAAATCAGATCCTGTGCTGAACAAGCATGTAAATACTTTTTGGATATTGTTTCTGCTATGAAAAGATAGCACCTCAAGTTTTTGTTCTCATAAAAATATTGCCAGCAAAACTTGAGCAGTGAGGCAGATCCACATAATAAGGAGATCTGTGATGTTTTTCCCTTCTGTCATTCCACAGTTTTACCTCTCATCAGAAAGGTGGTGTCTGGGTATAGTGGTGGGACAGGCAGGACACACTGGATTGACTCCCATCTGAAGTTATTCTCGGCCTCTTGCTAAATGTGTTACCTTAGGCATGATGTGGAACCCCTTGGAGCCTCAGTTTGCGCCTCTTGCAGAGGAAAGTAGGACAGTCCCACCCACGGAAGGCTTTGTGAGGAGGAAGCGATGCTGCGTTTAAAGAGAACTTAGCACAGTGCACGGCACAGAATATCTTGCAATGAATAACGGGAGCTATTGTGAGCATGAGCAGCATCTCATGCTCATGGTGACTTTAACTCCCTAATTGAAGGGCTGAACCAAACCAGGGTTCATGTAATCAAAGAAGGAGATAGGACTCACATATATTAGGTGCTTTGCTCTGTGCAGGGGAGGCAAGAAAATGTGGTATGATCACAAAGAGCCCCAAAATGCCCGTGGGGCAGGAGACTGGAGAGCTGGAGGAGTAAAGGAGGGTTGTCATACTGTTGTGTGAGGTTTTGAAACAGTCTTTCAAAATGCTTCTCCTTATGAAGAAATATTATCCCAAGTTACAAATCTGGCTGGCAGGCTCACGTTAAGCTGTCCACCCTCATCCCTCTCTCTGAAGTGTTCCAGAGGAAAAAGGTCTTTCTAATAATACATACACAAATTAAACCTCCGTTTAGAGGTAGAGTGGGAACCACCTTCTAATTGACTTTGATAACAGAAAAAAAAATCAACTCTATGGCTGGTATTCCAAAGGAAATCAGGAAGCGGGCGAGGTGCCTGTAGGGCCCTGTCCATAGCCCATCTCCTTGTAACTATGGAAATGGAGCCTAGCAACAGGCATCTTAGCATTAACCAAATCCGGGTGTCATGCTTCTGCCGTTGACAGTTGGTACAGGAGAGAGAGGGACAATGCCTCCCCATGAGAGGCTGGTCCTTTGCTCATGGAGATACCTCTCTGTAGAAATACTCGAGCTCGCCTGTGAATAGCGTTGATGCGCGACTGCAAGTGCTGCAATGCGAGGGAGCCTTTTCAAGCTTCACCCCAGCATTTTCCCTCCTTGCTTGGAAAGGACCGGCCCTTCCCCATGCCCAGGGCTATTCTGCCAGGGCAGTGCTGGCTGCTCCCCCCAGGGGAGCTGCTGGGTTTCTGCTCCCTCAGACATGAAGGGCAGATGGTGGGCCTTTTACTCAGTTTAAGCACTGTCTCTGTGGAGTCACTTCCTTGAATGAAGCTTTATTCTGATAAGAACAAAATGAAAGCCTGTCGGGTGCTTCCTCGACATCAGTCTGAGAAGAGCTTGGGATTTGGAGTGACCCAGAGCAGGTTTTGGATCTTGGTGCTGTGATGATGATTGTCGATAATCCCAAATCTTTAGTTTTCTTGATAAACAGTATTCAGTGAATCATATCTACTTTCGAGCTAGTTTTTGAGGTATATAATCTATGAAATGAGGTTACTAGTAGTCTCTCCCAAAAAAGTCATGCGATGAAGTGAAATAATGGATGTGCATCACATTACATCTTGCACACAGTGCAGTTCTGACAAATGAGAGCTGTTATTGTCATACTAATAATCCTAAAATGTCTGTCTTCCCTCCCTCTCCTTCATGCCTGAGGGCCAGGTACTGAGGGAAAGAAATGAAGGTGCATTCCCCACCATGAAGGGAGGTCCCGATGCCCGACCTGGACTGTCCCTGGGCTTAGCCTCTTTGCTTTTGGCTCGGGGACACAACTCCTTTAACCTGGGAAAGGGGAAGACAGCGATGACAGTGGTTTTCTGCTCTTACAGGCTTTTCTCTGTGACATAATAACAAGGTCATTTAGTGGGCAGAGCCCTGAGGTAGGAATCCGAGAGTTGTGCTCAGCTCAGTTCCTGGCGGCACCATGCCTGGGTCTCCTCCTCTGAGCGTGAGGGGTGATGGATCCCTGTGACTCTGAGTGTCACAATAACCCCCCAACAACAGAACAAAAACTCAGGTCTCTCTCCTCCTCCCAAATCCTGAAATCTCCCTATTTCACTTTCTCAGTGAAAACCTTGATAGACAATGAAAGTGAGAGTGATGATGATGATGCCATCAAAGAAGTATGTTTGAGTTAGATACCAAGCGCTAATATCAGCTCATGAAATTTATTCTTTCCTGTCATCTGCACAGCCACTCTTGGAGCAAGGTATTATCATCTCCATTTGAGGATGAGGAAACCAATGCTCAGCAGAGTTAAACAAAGTGAACTAAACCACATAACTAGAAACACAAGAACTGGCAAGGAAAGGCTGTGTGATTGCAGGGCTGTGCTCTACCCAGCACCCTTCCAGGCCCCTGTTTCCTCCAGTCTGGGTGCTATTGGAAGGGGGACAGGGAGAGGTCATTCTGGTGGAGGTGGACAACCTTAAATACTTCTGTTCAGCAGGGTCCTTAGGGGATCGTGGCCGGTGAAAGGTGTGCAGAACGGATAGCTTTCTTACTCTGTTACTGCAACAAGAGTACAAATTAGATTCCATACAAATTAGATTCTGGCCCTGGTTCCCCTACAACTTGCTGAGTCGCCAGTTTTCTGTGGCCTCCAGTTAAAATGGTATTGCTCCTCTGTATTGGTGGTGGGCATGCCTGCTCCCCACTTCCCTGGCTGGCTGTGCCTGAGCCTCCCTTGTACCAGACCCCACCTTGATTTACAGGAATATTGAGCAGCTGCCAGCGAATTCTGGCTGAAAGGCCTCCCTTCCTCACAGCATTTCATGATGCCGAGAAATGATTAACTGTGCCAGAGTCCATTCTCCAGAAAACACTTAATTTGGGGGTGAAAGACAGTAACCCTGATTGTTGCAGTCAAGTTTATCCAGAGACAGGAGGAAAAAGCAATATATTTACTTGATTTAAAATTAGCCCACGTAGTCACCAGTGGAATCCTGTCAGGCTACTTTATAGCAATTCTGCTTTTAAAAGTTTGTTTTATCCATTACACAAATATCTCTAGTTTCTATGCCCAAAGTCTCTCAGCCAGTGGGAACAGGAGAGGGTCCTCAGCCTAGAGAAATTTGCAGTTGGCATTGAGGGGAATTAGTGGCATTTATAGAAAGAAGAAAAAGGTGACACAACAGAGCTAGTTTAAATCTTTCCATGGATACAGGAGTTAGGAAAATCAGCATCTCAAGGTGACAGGTGCTGTCACAGTGGCCATTCATTTTGCCCCTACTGTGTTCCAGGCACAGTTCTAAGCAAATGAGATGCATTATTTTGTCTAATCCTGTGAGGTAGATAGTACTATCTTCATCTGTCTGTAGGTGAGGAAACTGAGGCTCAAAGAAGCTAAGCACTTTTTCCAGAGTCTTGGAATTAGGGTATGACATTCCCGAAGTGCCCTGGATAGATGCCAACTCGAGGACTGGCTCTGCCAATGGACAGTGCCTGCTTCCATTCCATGGTTCAGATTGTGGGGTTGGCCATGCCCAAGGCTATGAAAAGAGGGGATCCCCATGCTTTGTCTTTGGAACGAAACCCCTGAACAAACGGTGTCAAATGAGCAAACCTGGCTCTTCTGTGCTATGCTAAATTTTATAACTGATTGGAGAGGGAAAAGGTACCTGGACTTTGGAGTCAGTCAAGTTTGACTTTGTCACTTCCCATCTGGGAAATGTCTGGCCAAGTCTTGCATGTCCTCTCAGCCTCCAGTTTCTTCATCCGGAAAATAAGAGTAATAATTTCTCAAGGTTGATGGGAGGATTGAATGTCGTTCCTCTTGCCTGGTATCTGACATCTTGGGTATGCCCAAAGTTAGAGTCTCCCCCCTCTGCTCCATCATCCTTCTTTTCTACCTATTGCTCCTGAATCTAAATTGTAGAATGTCCTTTTTAATGTCAAACAGCATTAGCATGAGTTTGGAAACTAGCGAAGAAAATTTATCCATAGCTCGACCCCTAGAACTCAAAGCCTGATGTCATTTTTCTGTATTCCTTTCCAGATTTTTTGTATGCATACCTGGCTTTACAGAAATGTAGTCAGGCCTGCCTTTTTGTCCCTTAGCATAATATCATAAGCATCTATTTCCATTGCTGATTTTCAGTTCTACTTTTTATAAGATCACCTTTGTCCAGGCGCAGGGGAAAACCCCCACTCCTCTGCATTCTTCTCAGGCTGGACAAGTAATCAAAATACTATCAGATGGGTTAGCAAAGGAAAAATCAGTTTAATTATATCTGTAAACGATGGAGACTGTACATGGTTATAATTCCAAAGAGTAATGGGAGGTTCAAGGGTACTTCACCTGTGTTTAAGGACCAGTGGCATCAAGAAGAGAGAAAGGGGGAGACTTCATATGACAAGAAGAGGATTGCCTCATTTTCCTGAGATTAAAAATGACATTCTCAGGTAGAGAGGACATGTTCACTGATATACCTACACCTGAGTGGTAACCCCCAAATTACATTCTCCTAGGTCGTAAAGAAAAGGAACAGTGAATGCTTCTTGGATTAGGAAAAGGCAAATGACTAACATAAGGACAATACTTTTCTTAGCTTCTAGGGCCTTAACTGCTCTTAAAATAATCTACTTTCTTTAAGTACTGGTAGTAGAATCCTGAGGTTCAAGGGCCTTGATTGACCTTTAGTTCCCCTTATCAAGGTGCCACTTATTATGAGGGCTATGTGAAAAGTCTACCTGGCCCTTTTAGGGTGAGTAATACACACCTTATATTCCATCCTGTGCCTATATCATAATTTAGCTAAGTGGTTCTCCCATTTGGAACCATTTGCTTCCATTTTTTTGTTTGCTTCCGTTTTTTTGTTTGTTTGTTTGTTTGTTTTCCTTTACAATTCAGAGTTCACTTTTGTATATATAATTTCTTGGTTTGGAACATTGAAACTGTTTCATTTCCAATCTGTGTTCTTGGTCTTTTTTGTTGTTGTTTTCTCTTTTTGGTATTGGTTTTCCCCATTAGAAGGCCATCACTCAGAGAAAGCCAGTGACTTTTATTTTAGAGAAATGATGCTATTTAAAAAAAAAGAAAGAAAGAAAAATTGAGCACTAATAGAAAACAAAAGTGGGTAGCCCTGTGGTTGGATTGGTCCCCAACTGCCTTTGGAAATTAAAAACTCCGCTTGGGTCAGTAGTTCCTTGGTGTCCTAACCATCTCTAGTCACTACCTGGAGCTGCTTATTTGCATGTGCCGGTGGGTCATGCATTTGAGTTTTGGAAGGGCAGCAGCCATTGTGATAGAGAAACGTTCTGATCCTTGCATGCTAATGCCTGCACGGTGGCTTTATTAATTGCTTCCTGCTGTCTGGGTGCTGGGGGAAGCCTTCGCTGTCTGAACATCTATTGAGTATTTTTCTTAAAAATGTCAAGTCAGAGCTTGCACTTTCCCAGCCGTCTCTCCTGTCTTGCTGGGCTGGAAAAGGCAACTGGAAAATGTCAGCTCTGGAATCAGATTGGCCAGAGTTCAGGAAGTAAGCACCCCCCCCTCCCTTTTAAAATCATTAACATTTCAGTGTGGGTGATCCTGTTCCATGGACTTTTTCTGAACTCTTTGGCATCTTCTCACCTTTTTATTGAATTGCACACTAGTTGAAAGCGAAAAGAGGTATTGAGCCTTACTTAGGTCACTTTCAGTGCACTTGCAGAGAATTTCGCACTGACAGTTATAAATACATCCCACAGGATGTAATTTAGATAATCCTGTGATGTACATTGGTGGTGGGTGGTTACCATTAATTCTTTAGGAAAGAGGGAATAGGATGATTATAATTTATATTGTTTCAGTGGTCTGAAATGATTAAAGCAGATTAGAAAGAACCAGTTCTTAGCTTTTTTGGGTTCCATGGCTGTTACTTTCAGATCATTTGGATAGCCTACATTCACAGCTGTAAACTGCTTTACTGAGGGTGTTGTGTGTTAAGAAATATTTATTATCACCATGGTTGCCCCTCCCTCCCCACACATTCATTTCAACTTTATCTGCTGGTGGCTTTCTGTTACCTAATTCTTTCTTCTCTTTAAAGTAAAACATGTAAAAGAAGAAGCTTGGCTTGGGCACATAGGCGTCTGAGTTTGAAAATTGTTCTTATGGTGTTGGGTAACTTACTTTACCTCCCTGAGTAAATCAGAGTATATCAATGTATTCCACTCTAGACAGTAAAGTTTTTGTAACCTATCTCTAGGTGAGGATGAAATTGAATATAAGTAAAGTGTTCAGTATGTAATATGTATTCAAATGATACCAAGTTTTCTGTTGCTATTTTAGTTTATTTTCAAGGATAAAGAAGGGTGGTTGCTTGAGTAGGTATGCATTCCTTGGGCAGACTCCGGCTGCATGTGTGTTGTGTCCTTTGGGAAGGGGAGAGCAGAGCAAACTATTTCTCCCTTCTTTCGTCCCCTCCCCCATAACCCAGAACTATAAAAGTAACCACCCACCAAACTACAGTGAAAATTTGAGGGGTCCCTAGCATGATTTATATTTGAGACATTGGATCGCTATTAAGGTCTCTTTTGTTTTGGCTTTAAGACAACTTGAACCGTGTGACCGGTCGAACTTCCCATCACTGACTCCACATCACCCTCCCTCTGCCTCTACATCTTACCTGCCTGCTGGTTAGCTCTTTTTTCAGCAGATCTTGGTGCCCTGTGCTCGCTTCCCTACCCCCGCCCCCCAGCCTCCAAAATCATTTTTAGATGACTGAGTATTCTGAGAGCAGCTGTTCAAGTTGAAGTTGGATCCAGAATTTGGCCTTCCCAAGCTGTTTTCAGGAACACTTCTTCCACAGGTCAGAGACCCCCCGGCCAGCTCGTGATTGTATGGGATCCTCGGTGGTTGTTGGGGTAAACCCGAGAGGAAGGGGTACCAACATGCACCATGCAACATGCATCTCTCAGCCTTCGTGGACTGCCTCCCCCACCAGCTGTGGGCTGTCTTGCCCTAATTGACTCACTGGACGCCAGATCTTGGGGTCATTTACATCTATCACACTGTGTCCCCTGGCTTTTTTCCCCCTCAGCACAGGTTTTTAAAGCAAGGGCTTGCTTTTGCATCTTGTTAAAAATAAGGGAAAGTTTTGACAATAAAAATGTTTCTCTTCACAAAGATGTGAGAGTTCTATTCATTCTGAGATTAGTTAATTCTCATGACCTTTTAACAAGACAGCGCTCTTGCACAGTTAGATGGGATAATTGATTCTAATGGGGGAAGAAGCGCTGCTCATTTAACTGCATTTATCTGAGTTGTCCGTAGCTGAAACAATTTCTCCATTACCTTCGGAGTTGCCAATATATAGATCAAACAGTAAGAAAGTATAAGAAAGGTGAGCTAACTCAGCCTGGGAAATAGCAGCGTCGTCACTTCTTCCAGGCTGGTTAACTTTGATTATTATTGCCAGCTATGCCAAGCTAGTCGAGAGCAGTGTCAAGCACTCAGGGAGCACCCAGGGCTTAAAAGGGTGCCCTATAAATGTGAGCTCCTGTTTTATCATTATTAATTGAGAAATTGGCATTGCAAATATAATGAAAAATATCGTCATTGCAAGCATACAGTTTACAAAGCACTTTGCTGTATATTATCTCATATGAAACAATCCCTTGAAAAAAATTATATCCCCATTTCTCACATGAGAATGATGTTCTAGGTAATGATAGGTTGAAAAACAAGTTTCCTTACCTACTTTCCCCTGCACCACACGAAGCAAAGGAAAGAAACTGGGCAGCCAGAGTACACCCCTGGTTCAGTCAAACCTATGTGTGTTTCCTTGGTGGTTTGCATTTGGACTAGAGGTCAGACGGCTGTGCCTTCTCCCGTCTCCTCTACACATTTTTTCATGTCTTGAAGACAGTTGCACAGCCTGAAGACTGCCATCAGGGACCCCTTTCCCAAAGTGGGGCTAGTAAGACAACTTTCTGTCTACCTTAGGCTCTATGCTGCTGCCTGAAAAAAAACAGGTAAAGCCTTGGAGGCTGTTTGATGTGTGAAAGGGGATGTCTTTCTAAGGCCCACCCACCTTGCCAGAGAAAGCTAGTGAGAGGCAGCATGGCGAGGGGGGTCGGCTGATGGTGTGTGATTTCTGGATTGGAAAGACAATGGGGTTTGATTTCAGGATTGAAACAGTTTGTATTCTATTTGAGGCTTTGCCCCTTGTCAGCTGTTTACCCTCCCAAATATTGATTGATTGCTTGGTATCTTAGTTTGTCTGTATTTTTTAAAATTAATACTCACCTCTGAAGATTATCGGGAGAAGTAAAGGAAATATTGGCTTACTGCTTTTAGTGCAGTGCCTGGCATGTGGTAAGCCCTCAGTATCATGGTTTTATCATTATCATCGTTTTAAGGAACCTTTCAAGACTTAACGTGCACATCTGTAAGTTGGCTCTGGCAGGGTTGCCTGGAAGATTAGATGTAATAGCACCGTTGGCACACAGAGGATCCCTGTGCACGCTATGTGTTTCTCTCCTCCTCCTCATGGGTCCACTCTAGGCCTTCTAGTCCCAGGTAGGTTTTATTGCTTATCTGTCTGCCTTTTGTGCACGTGAGATCCTTGGAATAGGGGCTGACATTTCATTCTGGTTCTCTGGAGTCAGCCATAGGTCCTGGTAGAGAACGGGCTTTTAGAAAACGTTCATCAATTGAACATAGGGTTTTGGCTACATACAGGGTGTTGTGGAGTCCAGGGACTGGAGGGCTTAATTCTGTACATGGGGTGTCAGGGTAGGCGTCCCAGAAAAAGTGAGTCAGGACCTTTGACAGAGCTCCAGCCTTGAATCCTGAGATGGGATTTTAGCCAATATTTTGTACTAGATCACAGCATTTTTGCAAACAGTCTTCCTAGCCTTCTTAAACATCGTATCTCAAGGGACAGTGTTCATTCTTTCACTTCTTTTGGTCTTTTATAGATTGTTGCACAAGACTATTTAAATTTAGTAGTCGCTACCTTGGAAAAAATTTTAAAGTAAAATATATGTGCATGGCACAAAATCAAAAGTACACTCAATAGACTGAAAAGTCCCTGGCCCTTAGCACCTCACTACTTTGCTGGACACAACCACTATTACTGCTGTCTTTCATACCCTGTCAGAGTTATTCTATACATATACAAAGGTAGTATATCAAATACACTGTTCTGTTTCCTTCCAGAGAAATACACAAAGAGCTTC
This sequence comes from Scalopus aquaticus, assembly GCA_004024925.1. Taxonomy (NCBI): domain Eukaryota; kingdom Metazoa; phylum Chordata; class Mammalia; order Eulipotyphla; family Talpidae; genus Scalopus; species Scalopus aquaticus. The sequence goes on from PVIJ01010345.1 coordinate 13,203, forward strand.
TTCTCTTTTTTATGGTTGATAATACTGTGTTGTGTGGATATAACTTTGCTAGCCCCTTGTTGATGGACTCATTCCCAATATTTTGTGATTATACACAATGCTGCAGTGAATAACCTTGTATGGACATCATTTGGATGTACATGTGGGGGGTATATCTGGGGGAGAAGTTTCTACAATTGGAACCTCTAACTTCCAGGATAAAGTGTGTGTATATTTTAAATTTGATTACTTTTGTCAACTTGCCCACAGAGTTTGTGCTAGCTTATGCTTCTACCAGCAAAGTATGAGAGTACTTAAGTCCCATTTTCTGCCAATACTGTATATTTTCAACCTTTATTCCCTTGCCAAACCATATGGGAAAAATAGTATTACTATGAATGATGTCAAGTCTTTTCATATGATTAAGAGCCAATTATATTTCTTATTCTGTAAACTGTCTATTCATATTCTATGCCTGTTTTCCCCCTAGTTGTTGGATTTTGCTTATTGTTTGTAGGAGTCATTTTTATATTAAAGAAATGAACCCTTTGTGATGCAAATTGCAGTTTTCTCCCCAGGCTGTTATTTCTCTTTTGAAGCAAATGGCCAAGACTCCTGACCTGCACCTCTGCCCCTTTGCTCACTCCACCAGTCTATGAGCCCCAGGGAGGGGACTGAGCCTTGGTTATCCCGGTGCCCCACTCCCCTGCTTGGCACTCCAAGAGGTCTCTTCAGGGGCTGTTTGTTGAACTGCACTGCTCCCCATCCCACCTCCCCTCCCCTTATGGCTTGGGAGTTCCATTTCCACCTCCAGCAGAAAACGATGACTTTTCTCATTGCTCACCACAGCCATGCACCTGTTTGGCCTAAACTGGCACCTGCAACCGATGGAGGGGCAGATGTATGAGATCACGGAGGACACAGCCAGCAGTTGGCCTGTGCCAACGGACGTCTCCCTGTATCCCTCAGGGGGCACTGGGTTAGAGATCCCTGACAGGAAAGGCAAAGGAGCTACAGAAGGTAGGGTTGCTGTGTTGTCCGTGTCGTGAGTCCTCTGTGTCTGCCTTTGAACCGAGGAGACCTCCGTTCTGCGTGCCATGTGCCTGACTCACAGCTCATGCTCGGCGCTTCCTCCATCCTGCTGTACCTACGCCGGCTGCCAGTCCACCTGTGTCTTCATTGCAGTTCCTTGTCACTGTGAGCTCATGGCGGGGCTTGGGCAGGGCTCATGTGCAGTGGTGTCCCATCTCATGCCTTGAGGGAAGTGCGGTGGGCTTTCACACTGCTGGGGTCGCTGTTTCTGATTGTGTGGGGTCAAGACCATGTTTCTGGGGAAATCTTATGGAATGAATAAGATTCATACTCCTGGCATAGGGTGTGGCTTGTGGGTAGATGATGTGTTGTAATGAAATATCCTTGAATTTAATGGACCCACACCAACACCAGTTCAGGTGTTCTAGCATTTACTAACCATGTGACCTTGAGCAAGTCACTTTGTTTTTGTCAGCCCTAGTTTCCTCTTCTACAATAATAGTTATCATTAGTGCTTCATACTGTGTTTATTTCAAAGCTTTTTGTCAAGAGCATCTTATATTTAATCCTCACAGAGATCCTAGGAGGTAAGAGTAACTGTATATACCCATTTGGATGCAAAAACTAAGGATCACATTAATTAAGTGGTTTGGCCAGAGTCACACAGCCAGTAATAATGGAGTGTGGGATCTGAGCCCAGGTCTGTGGGACTCCAGTGCTCTTATTAATGCCATAAGTTGTCCTGCTCCACTCTCTCTCATGGTTATAAGTACAGTGAGACACAGGTATTTCTCTATCAAGGATGGAAGCAATGGTAACATTCAGAGCTTGACAGTTCTTGAATGGGATAGCCATAAACCAAATTCTGAATTTCTTAAGGGTCTTTCCAATATGCCATGACAAAAATGACTTCACTGTCAATAAAGAGTAGCACAGACTCATGAAAATTGGCACCAGGTAAGATGTCAAGCTAACAGACCAATGTGGTTGTCATTTCTTCTCAGCATCTGCTGTGACCTGCCTTATTTTTCTGCTCTTACTTCAGTGTGCAATTTGGTCATAGTTACCGCCAACCTTCACTGCTTACATTTTCTTTCCTCTCATCTCAGTTAACTTTGGGGCTATGGATTCTGAGCTTCTCTGTCCTTTCAAGGATTTGCCTTCCAAGTACCAGTTTGGTTAGCAGAGAACTATTTGCTTGGTTGGAGTACCTACTCATGACCTCTGAATGATTATTAAGGTCAAAATCAACCCTTGACCTATATCAACTTCAAGGAAGTGATAACTGAGGTTATTTCCATAGAGCTAAATCAGAACCCCTGCCTACTGTTTTGAGAAGCAAAGCCAGGCTTCCCTTCACAAGAACTTTAAGACTTAAAATATTGAATAATAGGATGAAGGAGCATGGATGGGGCCATGGTAAGAAGTTCTGAGTCATCAAAATTCAAGTTCAAATCCTCAGTTTAAGTCCAGTTGATGCCACTGATCTTTGATGTGACCTTGAGCAAACACTTTGAACTGATTTTCTGGGCTTCATTTTCCTCCTCTTTAAATGAGGTTATTGAGTTATCTCATCTCTAAGACCCATTCACATTCACAAATTTTACAGATGAAATTAGCAATGGAGTCATCATTATGACTAGCCAGATACCTCTTCAGTATGCTTTCAGGCTTGGCCCTGTCCATGGTCCTGCCCATTCACTTCTGATTTACATGTTAGTTTATAGTGTCAAGTATCATAGGTGAATACCATAAAGGAAGACCATCTTTAGTTCAGCATGAACAAATAAAGATTTAAGATTACTTTTACCCTCAAGACATTGGTAAAGGATCTCATTTAGCAAATGTATTTTCTTCCCTCCATGATCCCTATCAAACATTCTTTAAACAGGAGTTGGATATATCTAAAATCTCCTAACCTAATAAAATTAGTTTGCGGGTTGTTTAGGTTTTGTTTTGTTTTTCCCAAAGAGCAGGAGGTGCAGATAAGAGACAAAATAAAATTGCACCAGCTTATTGGTTTACTTTAATTGAAGTATTTTTGCTTAAAGGGATTATCTGTCATTACTAATGCAAATGGAAATCCTGTTTACAGCCCCCTAAAATGCAGTGCAGGGCTGGAAAATGGTCAACATCAAAAGCAATTACTGTGACAAAAAAATACGTCAATCTGGGGGGAAAAAAATGGACAAAGCTCCCATAGTTTATGTGAGACCTTATGGTTCTTAATTTATTTTGCTCTGGTCAAACCAGTGTCTATTCAGTTTATGTTTTTAATTGTGATGTAAAAAAATCTAGTTCCTTAGATATCTCAGGGGTCTTTAACCCTGATATGAGTGCATATTTCCATTCCCTGCTGAGGGTATCATGATGGAGGACTGATTCTAGAATTAAGATTAGAATCCTGTACCATAGTGATAGAAGAAGCAATAGGGCATGATGGAAGCGGAAATTGGGTCTTGAAACCACAGCACAGGGTCTGAATCCTGACCCTGGCATTTATTGGCTCTGTTAACTCATCGCAATTACTACAACTTTTTGGCCTTACTTTCCACAGCAGAACAAATATGAAAAAAACAAGTTCAAAAACCAGTGGTGAAGAGGCATTCAACAAATGTTAGGCCCTTTAGCCTTGTTCATTCATGTCTCAAGCCATTCCATGTCAGTTACTAGAATTTTAGAAATACAGACTAGATGACTTTTCCCCCTCAAAGATTCCAAAAGGTTTGAAGCATTTTTTAAACATCTTTAAAGGATATATATTTTTTAATTATATAAATTAAACATATGATGAACCCAGTATTTTCATTGTTTATCATAGCTCTGAGAACAACATCAAACTGCAATTTATACTGTATTTCCAAAGTGGCTGTAACTATAGGACGTAAACCAAATTTAGCAGCTTTTCGAAGTAAAGCCACAAGAACTTATGTTATGCATTAATGGAGAAGGGGGGAAAAGCACTGAATAAACATGTATTTCTGATAGTTGAATTGGTGGACTAGGGATAGCATTTTCTTCTTTCTGCAATGAAATCAAAATTGCCCATCAGATTGAACCATGCAAATTGCTGCACACGGGCTCAGCTAGGCTCTCCAAAATGGAACAGCTTATTTTGATAACCAAATAAATTTCAAACAGTTGCTAAGGAAACTAAAGAATTCTTTGTGCAAGTTATTGCATTGAAAAGAATGAAAAAGGTGGAGGGAGGGGGAGAATGTTAGTTGATTAGGAATTTAGAACCTATGTAGATCGCTCTTAGTTCAAGAAAGTAAAGACTGTGATTGGAAAGCACATGGAATTTCAATCCTTCTGAATCTCCTTTATTTGACTGAGCTATCCAATCATTTGGGCAATTTATTGAGAAATTTCTTTTATAGACATGACTGTGTGTTTGCACTGCATTGCTGTAGGAAGCCTAAGTCAGTATCCTTTAAGAAGAAAAGGTCTGATACTAGTAGACTGCCCTGTGAAACCTGTTGGGGGTTTCTGATTCTGTTAAGTTCCTTGTACTGTTTGTTAGGCCTCTGCAAGCCCCCAGTGATTATATACTATCATTCTTATAAATGTCTGAAAGTGTTGACTGTTGCCCTTTAACTTTGGGGCCTATTTGTAGGTTCCTGCTTTATAAATATTGTCAACTTCTTATGACCTAGGATGCCAGGAAGTTCTTCAGTTGCGCTTGGACCTGCCTGCTCTAGGCTTAATGTTTACCCTGCTAGGACTGTGGATTAAATTTGACTCTTACTTTAAAGAAGGGTCAGTGAATGCACCTGCCACCATTGAGAATGTAGACTGTTACTTAGTAATACATCAATGTAATGCCTTAAGAAGTTGTATTTAAATAAATAAAGAAGGACCCCAATTGGTCCATCTCTAAATAGTTTCTTAAGCATCCTGAATCTCAGTGTATACATTTTAGTAATGTGAGAAGTGAACCAATATATGTGAAGGTGCCTAAGCTTATAGTTAGAGCTCAATAAACAGTAGCTATACAACTAGGAATACTGCCACCTCTGCCTTTATTACAATTACTGCTAATAATATGATCCTTTTCCCAGAATTTAGGTAGGGATAAAAAGTATTTTATACATAGGCTTTTGCTCCTCCAAATGCCTCTGTCCTCCCCTGTCTCTGATTGCTCTGCCACTAGTGGGTTTTGCTATATGGTAGGATATTTTCTACCCTAGTACTCACAACTTGGTGCTCAGAAATAAGAACAAAGAATTTTACATTAGAGGATTTAGAGAAAGGAGGGCTCTAGGGTATGTGAAAGGCAGGAAGGGATGGGATGCTTTCACTTTTGACAACAGTCAGCCCAGCCAATCTCATGCTCTTTCCCACCAGGCAGACATACTAGATGTTCTTCCCCCTCCAAAACCACGATCTCACCCCTAGTGTAAGCCCAATGTGGGAACCTCTGGGGACCAAGGGGGAAAAATAATAAAGGTTGATTGGCATCACCTTTAAACTGTGCTGTCATCCTTCTGTAAGGAATTATACAGGATAACTTTAGTACAAAGGTCACTTTTGAACCACAGCTCCAGAGTGGCCCTCACTGACTCAGCCAAGAAAGTCAAGGTCCTGGTGGAGTATATGCCATAGACCAGAATTTACTCCTTTTATTTCATCATATACACACTATAGGCAATTTCTGCTCTCATTTTGGCTGACTTAGGTGAAAGAGTAGCATTTTAGAAAAGACTGTTCCCCTTTTGCCACTGCTCTGGGGTAAGAGCCAACTTATTCGTGTTTCTGGGGCCTGCAGGTCTCAGGAGAGTCTCTGGGCTTGACCTCTGACCTGTAAGTCTCCAGAATTTAGCTGATGCAGTTGCTGAACTGCGTCTAAAAACTTGCTAACCAGAGAGGAAAATAAACCATGTAGGGTTCTCCACCAGCATGCCCAAATGTGGGGAGTGTGTCCTTATGTATCTCCAGACACAGGAAATATTTGAATGCAGACAATTCTCAGATTCCCTCAACTCTGACTCCCATCTACTCACAAAGGAACACAGTCCCAGGAATTAGCAGTCCTGGGCTTATTTTTATGCAAATTATCCTAGTGAAATGCTCAGCACTCCCCCCCCCCCACCCTTGCGCTTTTGTTTCATGCTTCCTCATAGTTCTGTTCCCTATCAGCTTTTTAGACTGAAGGGCGTTATATTGCCTACCTGGAATATAAAAAAAGAATTGTGGTGTCGGGAACCCAAAAATCAGATAAGGAAAGATGTAAAAGTAATTCTCTCCCATCTTAATGCTTTGTGAAGCTGGCTTCTGTCTTTGAACTTTGGACCACAGTGTGGTGGTCTGTGTGTGTGTGTGTATGTGTGTGTGTGTGTGAGTGTGTGTGTCTATTTTCAAGGTAAAAGTCTGAGGCACATTCCTTCCATAAAGGAATTAAATATAAGCCTTTCCCATGCTGACGACAGAATACTAGTGGCACTTTTATTGAGAGCGTGCATTTTAACTTTTTGTGTTGGCATATTTTTAATTAAAATAACATTTAATGGTTTGAAGCTAAAAACCTGATGTTTCTGCCTAGGAGTTTACAAGGGAATGATAACATATGGAGAAGTTTAACATTTAAATTGAATTTTATTATTTAAAACAGTAAAATATTTTATGACTACAACAATGCCCTGCCAAAGCTCCATTTCAGCATCAAATGTGCTTTGTAAGGAATCTTACAAAGCTAGGGGAAAAAAGACATTTTAATTTCTTATTCCCCAAATGCTTTTTATAAAAAGTTCTCACAAACGTGCTTTCTTTACAGATGGATCCTTGTTCTCTAAAGTATCTCTTAGAGTATCTCTAACAACACAACAAGCCTTGGAGCCAGGATACCAAGGGGGGGCTTTCTAATGACAAATAAGATGTAGTCTGTTGACTTGATTTTGGCTTGTCAGCATCCTAAGGGTGGTCTTCTAACATCCCTATATCCTCCTGCCCCCTCCTGGTTCTTCAGAAGGCCAATGTCTGGCAGGAAGTTATGGTTTATATATTTCACATGCGAGTGTGTTTAATTACTAAATAGAGGAAGTTTGATAAGCGGCCTTCCTTCCTGGCACTCGGGGTACCCCCAGAAAGCTGTCATTCTCCTGATTAGTGACAGAAATGGGCAAGCGATCTTTCTCCTGACCCTCCCCTATTGCCCAGTCTGAAGATTTTGGGGGCCTGAAGATTTGGGGAGGCTTTATGCCTGAACCTATGAAATTCCCTCAATTTTACCCACATTAGCTTAAAAGCAGTGTCCAAGGACAAAGAAGCATTTTGCAGAAATGTATCCTACCCTCAGGAATATCCTCTTCCTCATCTTTCCCAACCCTCCTCCCAACACAAGTGCCCATCCACAAATCTCAATCTCAGAATTTGGCTCCCAATTTGCACATAAGCTAGTGAAACTTGTAAAATATCTTACTCTACTCAGCTCATGCTTCCACTGCTGGGGAAACCATTCTAAGTTGGAAATTTAATAACACCTCATTCCTTCTATCCTTTCTGTTTCAGTATATGTGTGCACACACACACACACACACACACACACACACACACACAGAGTTATTCTCATGTGACCACAAATGATTATTTTTAGGATCAAAATATATCTTAACAAGCTGTGGATTATGCAGTAAACAGATGGCCCTTGGGGAGGACCCATACTGCTTTGGAAGAATGTATATTTTTAGCAGAACAATTTAAGCATCACTGGAAAAAGAGTTCTGAACATTCTTACTCCCCCTTTCAGGGAGGAAAGGAGAGGGGAGGGGGCTGACAGTAGAACCTTGTAGAGAGAGACTCCAGGCAGGGAAAGTCCTGGCTCATTTGAATGCCCTGATGCCTCATTGCACATGTCACTAACCATGATGTTTTTGTCTTCCCTCCCCTGTGTCTTGGTAGGAAAGCCCAGTAGTTTCTTTCCCGAGGACAGTTTTATAGACTCTGGAGAAATCGACGTGGGGAGACGAGCTTCCCAGAAGATTCCTCCTGGCACTTTCTGGAGATCTCAGGTGTTTATAGACCACCCAGTGCATCTGAAATTCAATGTGTCTCTGGGAAAAGCAGCTCTAGTTGGCATTTATGGCAGAAAAGGCCTTCCTCCTTCTCATACACAGGTAACCAGAAACCACACACCCTGCTCACCTCTCAGGGTTCCCACTGCAGATCCTAACCCAAAGTCAAGAAATCTAATGCTTAGCCTGGCAAGTCTTCAACCAGCAAGTCATTTCCTATGTTTCCTGGAGTATTCATCCATTTATCCCCTCAGACCCAACCGTTTAGATGAGTCTGGGACTTTTTAAGCAGCAGGAATTCTAGGAATTCTCTCCACAGCCTTTCTACCATTATCTAGTCTCCACAAGAAATGTGATCTGGAGGAAAAAACAGGCACTTTGAAGTCAGACCTGAGTTTGAATCCTCAAGTAAGTGCCATTTAACCTTGGGCCTGTTATTTACCTCTCAGAGCCAGTTTCCAAATCTATCAGATAGTAATAATAGCATCTGCTTTGCGGAACTGTGAAGAGGAAGGAATAGCATTTATAAAGGCAACTCATGCAGGACCTGGCTCAGAAGAAATGTTACTCCTTCCCCAGTCTCTTGCATTCCTTCTCTCCCTCAGAGTGACATGTTCACTCAGACACTTGCACACCAGAAACACTTAAAAATTAATCCACGATGATCAACATTTTACCAATCGTGGTGGGTAAAGGACATACTATAAATTCCTTTAAGCTCTAGAATTGGAGTAAAAAAATTCTAAGTATCCGTCAGACATTTCCAGGCTGAATAAGTGTTACTGATCCCAGTAGTTATTTAAGATTTTTAGTTAAAAGGTAAATAAATACCTATTGTGGTTTTTTTTTTTTAAAGATTTATTTATACATACAAGCTGGGGCACAGGCCAGAGGTGTGGGGTGGCGAGAGGGTTCACCAGAGACAGGGTGGGGAGCAGAACAGGCAGATCAGAAATACACTGCTGAGGGAGCAGCGGGCAAGGCAGGAGAGTTCTGCTGCACCATGTGCAGCCGGATTCTCCCCGGCTGGGCATCGAACCTGTGTGGCCGCTACCAACAGCTCCACAGCGCAACGCTCAACCGCTGCGCCACCAGGAAGGCCCCCCTATTGTGGTTTTTTAAGATAGATGGATGCATAGATCTTGGATGGATGAATGGATGGATGGATGGATGGATGGATGGATGGATGATGCATGCATGGATGCGTGCAGGGATGGGCAGACAGATGGATAGATACTCAAATTACTTGCTAGCAAACCAGTAGGAATCACCACTTAGCTGTTGTTCACACTGTATGACTGACTTCTCTTGGGTCTTAAACTAGCACAGATCAATTAGCAGTTTATAACACAGCATGTGATATTGATAGAATTTTGAGCTAAACCAATTTAGTTTCCCTAAAACTATCCCCTGAATCTAGAGTGTTTCGAAAGGATCACAGAAAAGAGGAAGGAAGACATGTCAAATTTTCACTTGCACATGACTGACATTTAAGGCACATCCAGTGCTGAGTCCCCAATCCTAGTCCCTGGGGATTCCCACTGTCACTTGTGTGCAGTTGGGGCCCAAACAGTCATTTAGTGGTTGGGTTTTTTATTGTGCGCCTCCATTGGGAAAGCATCATTGTCCTGGCACTAACTCAGTCAGGTGAGGACTCACCACCCATAGACCAAAATTAAAACAAAAGTTGTCTAAAGAGAAACCCAATAACTTTGCTGCACTCTCAAGAGAATCTTGAAAAATGTGGCTTGGGAGAATTTGGAGTTGGTTGATCAACTTTCCTGTGGCTTTTGCCTGTTTTGCTGGTCTCAAGTTGTGTTTCTTTGCTCTCTCCCCAAGAGAAGCCCAAAGAAGGAATCTGTTGTCATGGTGAAGCCAACCCACCTGCTAACCGTGCCCTCTCTCTGTTTTAGTTTGACTTTGTGGAGCTGCTGGATGGAAGGAGGCTGCTGACCCAGGAGGCGCGGAGCCTGGAGGGACCCCAGCGCCAGTCTCGGGGAGTTGTCCCCCCTTCTAGCCACGAGACTGGTTTCATCCAGTATTTGGATTCAGGAATCTGGCACCTGGCTTTTTATAATGATGGGAAGGAGTCTGAAGTGGTTTCTTTTCTCACCACTGCCATTGGTAAGGAACCTCTGTCCCTGGGATCTTTGGGATATTGTCTCTTTGATTGGGAGGACCTGGGAGGATCCTTGGATATCCTAGGGTTGGAACTGACAAAGGAATAAGTCTTGCCCAGAGCTGTGGATGCCACTCAGAGTGCATCCTGACTGGGCTTGCTGCACAAGCTGTGGGAGTGAAAAGCTGGGAAATGAGGGGGGGCCGTAGCAGGAGGGGTTTGGAAGGCTACTCTGGGTCGGTCCCTGGGCCCACGGCTGATGATCGCTGCCTTTGTGGTGCTCTGTCTGGCACAGTGTGGGAACCAGCAGCTACATTTAAAGGCCAACTGATGAGACAAGCACTGGATTGAACAGCCAACGTTTCTTTTCTTGTCACTTCTCCGATACCAATATTTGTCTCTATAGTTTCACTTGCTTCAACTCACTGATTGCTTACTTGGATTTTTGCGCGCGTGTGTGTGTGTGTGTGTGTGATGTGTGTGATTTGGTGGTTTTGGGTGGGGATTGAGTTTTTAATTTTACTTTTGGAGTCAACACCCATGGCAAAAAAGAAAAGAAGCTAAAGAGGGTGGGAATAGCCGTGCAAAGCCTGGATGAACGACATACTGTCCGGTTCTGGTTTTGTTGGGAATGGAGAGATCCTGGTCTCTGACAGAGACAGAGCTGGACATTTCCCTGAGCAGAGTGGCTGCCCCTCTGGAGCAAGGGCTGCGAGCGTCTGGGCTGCCTGGCCTCCTGCTCCAAAGCATGTCTCTTCATTCCCCACAAGTTCCATGTAATTTGTCTCTGCTTAGATGGCCACAGTGCACTGTCGGACTTGGTGGTCTCAGTGATTCAGGTCGGAAAACATTTTTTCAGCATTTATATTAGAAGCACTGTGACACAGCCTGGAGATAAAATCCCCTACAAGAAAATAAAACAAAAACAAAACTCCACTAACCAGAACACTTGGGTAGGGGGTTTCTGCTTCAGTGAAACGTTCTGTGTGGCTTACTTAGAGCTCACCTCAAGATCCTTTAGCTCAGTGTTTGGCTGGAAATTTCTCTGGCATTGAAAATAGAGTTGAAGAAAAAATACCTCTGAATTGGACTGTGGTTCCTAAAACTTTTGCAAGATTCTGGTTCTTCCATCTAAACACCAGTAGCCATTTTTAGCTCATTTCCTCTCATTTGCTCTTACTGTTCAGACACGGGTACCTTCCATTAAATACGGAGTATGATTTATAAACTTCTGCCGTAAATGTGGCCTCAGTGTTCACTCTTGACAAAATGGGGGAGGGGCCCTCAACCCTCTGAGGCAGCACATGTGATTTAATGCTGTCCTTGTTTTGGAAGGATGCTCATTTTTGCTGGGCTCTAAGTTTTCAGAGGGCAGGGACTTGGACAGTCTCCTCTGCCTCCCCAAACTCGTCCAGGCCCTGCCGTGCAGTGCTGCTAGGCTGACCAAGGGTGAGCGTGTGCGGCCATCTTATGCGCAGGCTCCTCTTGGCACGACGTCAGCAGCCACAGTCTTGGCAGCTGCCAAAGGTTTCTCTCCCAACACCTTCTCCTGAGGTGGAATGGAAGTGTGCTCAGTTCCAGTCCTGCACACAAGTTTTCCAGCTCTTGGTTCCTCAAGATGCCGGAATGTGCAGCTGCACCTCAGTGGTGACTGGTGACCTGCAAGACAGTGAGCCTGTCACTGGACAGCCATGTCTGGTCCTCCCCATCGATGAGGCCGACCCTCTGTGGGGTTCGCCAGGCCCTAGAGCCTTTCTTTTCTCTTCCAGACAATGGCTTCAAGTTAGGGACATGGCTGTGGAGTCCTTCTTGGTGCCTGAGTTAGAACTTCATGGTCTCCCTGGCTTCTCGGAGGCGTGTCATGGAGTCAGAGTTCCGTGCTCGCTCAGAATGAAGATCTCACACAATCAGAATTCTTCATTTATTAATAACTGAATATAAATATGAAAGGATATTAATACAAACCCCAGAGAAAGCTACTTTTAATTAGGATAGGCGTCTTAGAGAAATAAGATGTAGATACGATTAGGTACCTTTGCAAACTTTTGGCTTGTCAGAGCTTGCTAACCTGTTTTGTCATAATTAAGGAGATGGCTTTGCTTCTCCCTCTGGTTCTCCTTTTCTCACCTAAGTGATGAAACCTCTCTTCACCTCCCTTAACCCTATAATGTCTTTAGCATGGATAATCTATACGGTGCTTTTCAGAGTTTTGGTAGCCACCTGGCATCTTGTTAAAGTGCAGTTCTGCTTCAGTAAGTCTGGGTGGATCTCTTGACTCAGACCAGCACCTGGTAACACCCAACTACATATCTGCAGTCCTGCTTTTGCGTATCAAAGGCTTTTGTAATATCTTATGGGGAGTCTCAAACATTGTTGTACAGAGGAATCATCTGGGAAGCTGGCTTAAAATTCAGATGCCTGGGCCTTTTCCCTGGAAATCATGACTCAGATGGCTGATTTGGAGCACAAGCCATCAAGATTTTGGGGGTCTGCTAACAGGATTTTGAAAATAAATGCCTTGTGAGCACTGCTTTCCCTTCCCTCCCTCCCACCTCCCTCCTTTCCCTCCCTTCCTCCCTCCTTCCCTCACTCCCTTCCTCCCTTCCTCCCTTCCTCCTTTCCTCCCTTCCTCCCTCCCTCCTTCCTTCCTTCCTTTCTTCCTTCCTTCTTCTCTTCCTTCCTGCCCCATGTCATTCAATGACCATAGTCAGTCATGTCACCTCTCTCAGTCTCATTTTTCTTGTCTGGAAAATGAACAGTAATTGTACGTTGCTGTCCCCACTGTGAAGGTTAGAGAGAACCAGTGCCTAGCACTACGTAAGGGAAGTTGTTAATATTCTCTCCCATCCTCTTACTCCTTCCTTTCACTGCCGTTCTGACTTGTCTGCCTTCCTTCAAGTTACAGTGATTATTTAATGAATACTTTTTTTCTTCTTTAATACAAAAACAGACTGATTCTGAGGTTGCTATTAATCCCTCGCTCCCCAAGAGTCCCCAGCATTGAGTCTCAGCTGTCTGTGATCGTTACCTGTGAGCTATGAGTTGTAATTTGTCTTGGCAGGTTAATTAAAAGTTTAGGTCTTGTTTTAGTGAAGTCATTATGGTCCCAATATACAATAGTAACTCTTAGGTTTGCTTAACACACAAATTGGAATACAACCTTCCCTTCATTACATGTTGAAATGCAAGTCCAGAATTTAAGAAGATCTGAGATGTCAGAATCCATAGTATTTATGTCTGTTTGTAATTAAGTAACAGGAGAAATAATTGTGTTTAATTTAACAAATGACTAGATTGTGTACGTTTTTGCTTTTCCCGCCATTTAATGCAATCCATGTGATGATTTTAAATTAAGTGAGTTTATCTTTTGTCTGGAAAAAAAATCTAAAAGCACTTTACAATCTGTATACACGAGTATATATACACAGAAACCTGATGTTGACAGAGCTGCCTCTGAACTAGATGCTTTTACACACACACACACACACACACACACACGTACCAAGAAAATTTTAGACTAAATCATAACTGTTGTTTTTAGAAAAAGCTGTCTTTCCCTTCATGTGGACATCCAGAATTTGAGTGCTGCATTCGGGATGGGCAGCCTTACTAAGACTGGATATAAATGAAAATAGGAGGAAGTGTACCAGTAGCTAAAATATAACTCATCGTTGTAGTTTACAAAAGGCTTTAATTACATTCTTTAAATCTTGCAGTAAGTCCATGAGGTGATTATTTTTATTATCAACCTCTCTTGCGGATGAGGAATTTGAAGTTCAATGTTAAGAGAAAAGCTATGACTTCAGTTTGTTTTTGTCTGATGCCAAAGCTCGTGACCTTCCTTCTTTAGCAATCCTGCCTCCTTCCCAGAATCAAGCCCTCTTCCCTCTTTTGATATTACACTTCTGTCTCCTGCCCATATTCATTCAGCAGATATTTAGCAGAGTATACACTATACTGTTTGTTGGGGACCTTGCTTGTTCTGTTTTTGTGTATAATTTAATCCTTGTGAAAACTTAGGATAATATTTTTTTTTATCTCAAAAAAAATTTTTTAAAGATTTATTTATTTATACATACAAGCTGGGGTACAGGCCAGAGGCGTGGGGCGGCGAGAGGGTTCACCAGAGACAGAGTGGGGAGCAGAACAGGCAGATCAGAAATACACTGCTGAGGGGAGCAGCGGGCGAGGCAGGAGAGGTCTGCCGCACCATGTGGGATTCTCCCCGTCCGGGTGTCGAACTCGCATTGAGTGCTGCCGACAGCTCCACAGCACAGTGCTCAACCGCTGCGCCACCAGGGAGGCCTGATCTCAAAAAATTTTTATCTCAACTTCACAGATGAAGTAACTAAAGCTCAGAGACCTTAACTGACTTGTCCAAAGTCATCCAGTAAGGGCAGAGGTGCGATGGAGACTTGATTTCTAAATCCCATGCTCTCCCCACTATGCCATGGTAACGCAACATTTGCTATGATTAATCTTAAATGCTTTAATTCCCTTTGTATTATATGAAATATAGTTACCTCCTACTCCCCCCATCCCCTGTACTTCCCCTCTAATAGTAACTAAACTTCTATGTCAACCCAGGAACCCAGGAAGTTTTCTTTTTTTTATATATATATTTATTGAGGTAATGTCAATTTACTTCACAGTATATGTCTTAGGAGTATAGGTTTACACCTCTGCAGTTGTATCATTTTTTACCACATCCACCAGCAAAGCCCCAGTAATCCTCCACTAGACCCCCCTCTCCCCTTTGCTCAGAGCCCACCACCTTCCCCTTCTGGTAGCCTTAGTCATAGACCAGTGTGCTGTTTTCCTCCCTTCCCATCTCACTCTCCCTCCCCTCCTGGATGCCTCAGATCTATAGTCAGCTTTCAAGATTTGTCTTTGTTCAAACTTGTGTTTGGTGTCTCTATATTCCACATATAAATGAAACCTTCTGGTATATATCTTTCTCCTTCTTACTTATTTCACTTAATATAACCCCTTCCAGCTCCATCCATGTTGGTGCAAATGGCTTGAGTTTATGAGTACTATTCCATTGTGTATGTACAGCACATCTTCTTGATCCATTCATCTGTTTTGGAGCATTTAGGTTGTTTCCAAATATTAGCTATGGTAAATAGGCTGCAATAAACATGGTAGTGTAGGTTTCCTTTTGAATTAGTGTTTTTGTGTTCTTTGGGTAGATTCCTAAGAATGGAAATGCAGGAGCATATGACAGATCCAGTTTTTTTTTTAGTGTTTTGAGGAACCTCCATACTGCTTTCCATAGGGCTGGACCAGGCTACGTTCCCACCAACAATGTAAGAGTGTTTCTTTTCCTCCACATCCTCAGCACTTACTGTTTTTGGTTTTTTTAATATGTGCCATTCTCACAGGTGTGAGGTGGTATCTCATTGTGGTTTTGATCTGCATTTCCCTGATGATAAGTGATAATGAACATTTTTTCATATGTCCGTTTGCCATCTGCATGTCTTCTTTGGAAAAGTAACTATGTATCTCTTCTACCCATTGTTTGATTGGGCTGTTTACTTTTTGTTGAGTTGTAAGAGTTCCTTGTAGATATGTGATATCAGTCCCTTGTCAGATGTATGATCCGATTCAGTAGGATGTCTCTGTTTCGGTGACTGTCTCTTTCACTGTACAGAAGCTTTTTAGTTTGATGTAGTCCCAGTTTATAGTCTCCTTTGTTACCTTACCTTTGATGAGTCTTCAAAGATATTTCTGAAATTTATGTCACAGAGTGTTTTTCCTGTTTTCTTCTATATATTTTTTGATGTCAGGTCTTACATCTAAGTCTTTCATCCATTTTGAGTTATTTTCATGTATGGTGTGAGATAATGCTCTAATTTCACTTTTTGCATGTGTCAGTCCAGTTTTCACAACATTTTATTGAAGAGACTTTTTTGTTTCAGTGTGTATGCTTCACTCCTTTATTCTATATTAACTATGTATCAGTTGCCATAAATGTATGGTGTTATTTCTAGGCTCTGAACTCTATCTATTGATATGTGTGTCTGCCTTTGTTCTAGTATCATGCTGTTTTAATTATTGTGGCTTTTTGATATAGCTTGAAGTTGGCAAATGTAATACATCCATTCTTTCCCCTTTTTGACAGGAGGACTTTGGTTACTAAATGTTTTTACAGTTCTGGATGAATTTCAGTAATATTTATTCTATTTCTTTGAAAAATGACATTGGAATTTTAGTTGGGATTGTTCTGCATCTGTAAATTGCTTTGGATTGTATGACCATTAGACAATGTTGATTCTTCCTATTTGTAAGTAGAGACTATCTTTCCATCTCTGTGTTTTCTTCTGTTTCTTTTAACAATATTTTATATTTCCTTGTATAAGGCCTTTGCCTCTTTTGTTAAGTTTACTCTCAAGTACCTTTTTTTTTTTTTGGTGAGATTATAAATGGGGTGGCTTTCTAAATTTCTTCTTCTAGCTCATTGTTTGAATATGAAAAAGCAACTGGCTTTTTTTTGTGTTGATTTTGTATGCTATTAATATCACTTTGCTGAACTGATTTATTGTTTTGATTCATTTGTCAGTGGAGTCTGGGGTTCTCTGTCTAAATTATTTCACCCACAAATAATGATAGCTTTACTTCTTTCCCAATTTTCTCTTTCCTAATTGCTCTAACTGTGACTTCTAATATTATATTGAATGGTAGTAGTTCATGTACATCCTTGTCTGGTACTAGATCTTAGTGGAAAGGCTTACAGTTTTTCACCATTGAGAATTATACTAACTGTAGGTTTGTCATATATGGCTTTTATTATGTTAAGTTATGTTCCATTTATCCCAAGTTTTTAAAGGGTTTACATCATGTTTGCTGAATCTTATTAAATAACGTCTCAGCAACTATTGATACGATAATGTAGTTTTTTCATTCTTTCTTGTTGCTATGGTGAATTATGTTGATTGGCTTTTGGATATTGAACCATCCTTGTTTTCCTTATATAAACCCCACTTGTTCAAGATGTGTGATCCTTTTATGTAATGATGCATTGTTGGATTCTGTTTACTAAGATTTTATTGAGGATTTTGCATTTGTTCATTAAGAAGATCTGCAGTTTTTTTTCTTTATGATAGTCTTTGGTTTTGGGATTAATGTAATGTTGGCTTTATAAAATATATTTGGAAGTATTCCTTCTTTCTCAGCTTTTTGAAAGCATCTGAGCATGATAAGAATTATTTCATCTTTAAAAGTTTGGTAGAACTCACTTGTGAAGCCATCTGGTCCTGGATTTTTGTTTTATGGGAAAGTTTTGATTACTGTTTCAATTTCCTTGCTTGTCATTGGTTTGTTTAGGATTTCTGTTTCTTCCCTATTCAGTCTTGGATGATTGTATAATTCTAAGAATCTGTCCATCTCATGTAGGTTGTCAAATCTGTTTACATATAAATGTTCATAGTAATCTCTGTTTATCCCTCTGAACTTCTGTAAAGTCTGTTGTCATTTTTCCTCTTGTTTTTGATCCTGTTTATCTAAGTTTTTGTCCTCTTTTTCTTAGTGAACCTTAGTAGAGGTTTTTATATTTTATTTTTTCAAAAAACCAACTTTTGTTTTGATTGCTCTTTTGTACTGTCTTTATTCATTTCTACTGTATTTTTGTTCTGATATTTTTATTATTTCCTTCCTTCAACTAAATTTTAAATTTTTTTGTGCTTCTTTCTCAAGTTCCATGAGATAAGACACATTGTTAATTTGGGCCTGTTGTACAATATATTGCCTTCTTAATACTGATTTTGCTGTGTTCCATAAGTTTTGGAGGATTGTGTCCTCATTATCATTTGTTTCAAGCTGCTTTTTTATTTCTTCTTTGATTTCTTTATTAACCTAGTGGTCTTTCAGTAGTGTGTTGCTCAGTCTCTGTGTATTAGGGAATTATTTTCTTATTATGCTTGATTTCTAGTCTGGTAATCTTATGGTCAGAGAAGATACTTGGTGTGATTTCAATCCTCATAAATTTGTTTATATTTATCTTGTGATTCAGTACGTGGTCAATCCTGGATAATGACCTATGTGCACTTGGAAAAAAAATGGGTATTCAGCTTTTGGAGGGTTCAGTGCCCTATATATCTGTTAAGCTCATGTGATTTAGTGTTTTGTTTCGGACAATTGTGCCCTTACTTTCTGTCTCATGGATCTGTCCATTGGTGAGAGTAATATGTTGAAGTCTACAACCAAGTATGTATTTTCTCCAGTGCCTGTTTTCACATTTAATAGTAATTGTTTAATGTATTTTAGTGTCCCTTCCTTTGGTAAGTATATATTGATGAGTATTATGTATTCCTATTGTATTTTTCTCTTGATCATTATATAGTTTCCATCCTTGTCTCTTGTTACCTTCTTAAGTCAGAAGTCTATTTTATCTGATATAAATATGGCTATCCCTCCCTTCCTTTGTTTGCAGAATTGTTTTCCAGCCCTTTACTTTCAATCTTTATTTATCCTTGGAGCTTAGGTTTATTTCCTGGAGACTGCAGAAGTTTGGATTATGTTTCCGATCCAGCATGATACTCTGTGTCTTTTTAATAGTGAGTTCAGTCCATTTACATTTAGAGTGATTAATGATATATGAAAGTTCACTACTGCCATTTTGCCCATAGTTTTGTGGTTCTATTTTATTGTTTGGTGGGGGGGGGGGGTTGTGTTTATTCCTATCTTTGGTTTAAATACTAAGGCTTCTTTAACTATTTCTTGGAGGGTGGGTTGGTGCTTGCAAACTCCCTGAGAGTCTGTCTGAAGAGGCCCTCCCTTATATCTG
This sequence comes from Scalopus aquaticus, assembly GCA_004024925.1. NCBI lineage: Eukaryota > Metazoa > Chordata > Mammalia > Eulipotyphla > Talpidae > Scalopus > Scalopus aquaticus. Next base: position 32,128 of record PVIJ01010345.1, read on the forward strand.
AAGGGTAGCTTTGCAGGGCAGAGTATTCTTGGTTGGCAATTTTTATCTTGGAGTTGTTGGTTTTTCTGTCTTTGTTTTTTCTTTTTTTCAATATGTCACTCCATTCTCTTCTTGCCCATAGTGTCTCTCCAGAGAAGTCTGATGTTGGTCTAGAGGGTTCCTTTACACGTTATCTGTTTCTTCCCTCTCATCAACTTCATTATTTTTTCTTTGTCTTGGACTCTTAGAAGCTTTTCTTGCTGTAGATATCTTTTATATTTAGGTAATTTAGTGTTTTTTTGACTTCCTATATTTGTATGTTCATTTCCCTCTTCAGCCTTCTTTCTTCTCTTTCTGGGATGACTATAATTCTTGTATTTCCTAATAGTATCAGATAATTTTCAAAGTGTCTCTTCATTTTTTTTCCCTTTATATCTCTTTCTCTTTTTCTGTTTTGACTCTTACTGCATTTTCATCTTCAAACTCACTGATTCATTCTCCATTTGGTTTATTCTATTTCCTTGACTTTTTCCAGAATTTTTCATCTCTTCCATTGATCTTTCTACTTTTTGCATTTCTATTATTTTCTTCTCACATTTCAATTTTAATCATATGTTCATGGATTGTGATTCTCAAAACATTCCTTTACTTTCTAAGTGTTCTTGCATATCTCTAAATTGCTTTTCTGATTTTTCTTTCTTTCTTTCTTTCTTTTTTAATATATATTTTTATTGTTATTTATGTCTTTTACATTTTGTATTCCCCTTGGGTAACCCACCACCAATTCACCTGTGATCCATCTCTGTGGTCCCTTGTGTTCTTTTCTACTCCATTTTGTGCCCTTATCCTCCCCTCCCCCCACCCCACCCCCACCCGCTGAGCTGAGTTTTCTTTATTTAGTTCCAATTCTTTGATTTCTTAATTATGACAGTTTTGAAGTCTTTATCTGATAGTCTTTATCTGTCTTGGTTCTGGAGATTTGTTTTCTCTTTGTGGTGTATTGTTCCTTTGGGGTATTTCTTGGCTATTATATTTCTCTTTTTTCTCATAGTCTGCTTTCAGTTTGTTCCTCTGTGCTTGGGGCTTTCATTGTGTGAGGGTCCTCCTCTTCCTATGTTCTAGGCATGTCCTAGTAGTTGGTGAGCATAGCAACTGGGACCTCATGGGATTTGGTGTGGGTCCTAATCCCCTCATGGGTTTAGGAGTTCACCCTGAGAATGGTCAGGGCCTGGATCTGGGTATCTGGTGGCATCCAGGGCTGGACAGAAGGTGGGGCCGGGCCAAAGTAGAGGCCTTACAGCTCACTTGGAGGCAGCAGGCTAGTCAGAGGCTGGGGATCCAATCTGGGCATCTCCAAGAAGTTTTCTTGAGAAGTCGTTAAAAAGCCCAAGAAAAAAGTTCACAAGATCCAAGACTTTAAAAATTAAAAACATCTTCATATACATTGCTTACAACCTCAAGACCTAACAAGTCAGTGTTGCAGTGTTTTAGATCTCTAGATACCAGCTTATCTAAGAGTTTTGGTTGATGCTAAAGCATAGAAAGACAAATCAACCTGACATCGTGGGGATGTGAACGTTGGAAGATAATAGAGCTGCCCCATAGTAAATATAGAAACTCAGAGGAAAGAAATAAGAATTACTGTTAGAAAACATAGACCATGGAAATTTTTATGAGAAATATGTCCTGGTTTAAGGACATCGTGTCAAGTGAAGAGAAGAGTTCTTTTGTTCATGTCCAGGTAGCTGCTACAAATTTACCTGTTCTGTGTCCAGGAACTAGAAACAGATCTAATCCTCCCTCCTTCCTTTCTTTCTTTATTTATTCAACAAACACTGCGTTCCTCCTCTTTCCTGAATTAGAGATACAGAAAAGGTCTGACAGGGTTTCTGGCAAAAGTAGTCCATTAAGAAATGGATTAAGAAATTTAAGAATTTAAACAAAAGTGACTCAAATGCAAGGAAAAGAGAAAGAAAGGCCACTACTGGCATCACATAACAGTAGAGGAAAGTAGGACTTGTCCTAATGGATGGGTCAGAGGGACTCTCGGGTGAAGTGACATTTAATCATACCTTCAAGTAGAATTTTCACATTTAAAGAAGGAAATGGGATGGGTGTGGAGGAGTTTGTTCCAGGTAGCAGGAACAGCATAAGCACAAGGAAGGTGGGCAGAAAAGTAAGAGCTGGCTATAAGGCAGTTCTGCCATTGCATGGGCTTTTGAGCATGGGAATAAAGTGATTACAGCCAAAATGCTGATCTTTGTGGGGCTCAGAACAAGAGCCCATTAATTTATGTAATCAGAGGAGGTTACTGACATTGAGCTTTGTGATGATATTTAAGAGGAAAAAAATAAAGAGGAAAACTGGGAACCAGAAATGAGAAGAGTGCACTAATGGTGTTTCACTTTCCCTGCTACTCACACCTCTTTTTCCTGTGTTGTATCCACATACTTTCACATAAGCTTTTGCCTTCCAAAGGCCATCACAACTGAGACCTTCATGACTCTCCAAAAACCTCTGGATGGTGCCATTTCTATATGCCTCTTGCACTGATTTGGAAAGATGACTTTCATTAGCCCCTAAGAGCATTTGCAAAGATCTGAAGGGAAAAGTGTCTGACATTATATACAGAAATTTGTGTAAAATCCTGTACTACTGCAAAGAAGAAGCTAACGAAAGTGATTGAGGAATGATTTTTCAGTTTTTAATAAGCCCTTCCCCCTTACTTCCCACATCATCCCCTTCTTTTGAATTATAAGATACAGTACAACAGCAAAGAATCAAGTTCTCTCAATAATCAATTAACTTTCTTGTAAATGACGTTGGCGGCACTTTGTGAAATTTTTCCTGGAAACACTTCTTTGGAAAAGTGCCCTGTGAATTCACCTCTGCCTGAGAGCAGTGATTTATTCAGAGCAGTCTGGTCTAAGCGGAATGGAATTGCAGGCCGAGGAGAGCCCAAGTCAGCACATTAGAGACAGATGGGGACCAAAAATCTGCTCAGTGGGAGAGACCTAGGAATATCAGTATATGTCTGCAGACTGGAGGCCGAACTTAGGGCAGGGCTCCCTGCCCCACACCAGCCACCTGCAGCCCCTTTCCAGTCCTCCCACTGCCCGTGAAATCCTTCTTGGACTACTCAAACTTCTGGAGTCTCTGGGACCTGGAACCTCGAGGACAGAAGAAAAGGTAGCTCAAGGACACAGCAGATTCTGCGCAATAAATCTTGTCTCTCCATGGCAATATTAGAAATGTGTTCAGTGGACAAATTCCGTGGGATTTTGGTGTTCTCATGTACACTTTCAAGGCAGTGTGTTTCTGTCCAGAACCGATTCAGTTCAGGACCAGGATCCTACCTCTGTGCTCTGCCATCCTCACTCTAGTGTTTTCTTGCTTGCCCTTTGTAGTCCTAAAATGGCTTTTCCACCCCCAGGATTCAGGACTGCATCTCAGGAAGGTTGTTCCCCAAACACTTCAGCTTACTTATCTGTGGCAGAGCTGTATCACTGGGCCACTCAGAGCTGTAAGGAAGACTGAGGAAATGAATATTTTTAGCTCACCATTTTGGCAAAAGTAGGCAAAAAAATTGACAGAAAGTCTAAACAAAATTAGGGTTCTCTCAGGAGGGAGGAGGAAGGGAACATGGGGTTATTGGGTCTGCCACAGGCTTTGTTGGGTCTATTTGACTGAACAAGTGCCCACTGAGAGGCCCCTTCCTAGGTGCCAGCCCTGGTCTGGGAATTTAGTAAAGCTGTGAGGCAGACATGGTGCTTGCCTTTAAGGTGTTCATGGGCTAGTAAGTTAGGCCAAGAGAGGCTGAGAAAAAGGAGAAGTGGTCTGTATAACTGAGGGAGAGGATACAGACTTGCTTTAGTCTTTTTACAGGACCCAAGAAACCAATGACTCGTTAATTAAGCCTCAAAGCCCTTGTATGCATTAAAGAGGGCAGACAGGAGCAGCAGGTGCTTAGGGATCATTGCCATCCTGGACACTGTGCTCATTTGTTCATTGAACCAGTGTTACCAATTGCCTTTTCCATGCCACAGCCTGAGGAGGCATTAGTATCAGTGGTGTATAAAATATACCTGCCCTCATGGAATTTGTATTCATGCTCAAGACATTCTGAAATTGGTTCTGAGGTTTAAGTACAAACATCAGATAGATAATTAAATATATCATGGTCAATATTCATTCATGGTAAAGAAAGGAAGAACATTCTCTTGAGAGGTGAACAATAGATCTCATTTAGATTGCTGGGGCAGGGGTCGGATCAGGAGTTGTTTCGATGAAGGTTTGGAGAAAGTATCCCAGGCAGAGAAGAGCATATGCAAAGGCCCTGGGATAGGCAGGAGCTGGGAATGTTCAGATGCTCACATTGTGGGTGTGGGGAATCAAAGACCCTCGTGACATCTGGTAAGGCTGGAGAGGTGCCAGGAGCCAGCTGTACAGAGTGTTGACATGACATGGGAAGAGTTTTGTTTTATTTTTAAATTCATCCTAAGGGGAATGGGAAGCCACCGTGGGATGCTGAGCTAGAGTGACTTAATCTGATTTATGTGTTTGAAACTTTCTCCAGCTGTAGGGACATCAGTTAGGAGGCTCTGACTGTGGTCAAGGCAGAGGCTCAGGCTGGCCTAGGCCAAGATGGAGGCCTTAGAAATGGAGATAAATATACAGGTGTGTGCTCTCTACTGCACCCTAGAGATTATTAACAAATACTCAGTGTTAAGATGTTTCTAAGGAAAGAGATTAAAGCAAGAAATAGAGTTAAGGAATGGTCAGCTTTAGGGGTGAATGAAGACTTGGCAGCTGGCAAAGGAGACTGAAAGAGAGCTGGGGAGGGGAAGATGTGGAAGACTGGTTGGTGGGAAGTTCCCTAGAAAGAGTCCAGATGTTTTAGGACTCTCCCAGTTCAGCATTTTAGCCATCTTCCTCCACTCATCGCTGGGGCCGTCCATTTCGCTTTTGATCTATGTTTTCACCACCCTGCAATACATAATGCTGGGAGCCTTTGCACACCTTTTATTTATTAAAATGTTATATTTTGGAAGATGAGACCATTGAGTCTTGGCAAAGTCTCATGACTTGCCAGAGTCACACAGCCACCAAGTTGGCAGAGCTAGGATCATCGTCACATGTTGGTTGAGCTCCGATTCTCCACCAGGCCTCGTCCGGGGGATTTTCACTTAGTTCCCAAGCAACCTGGAAGTTAGACTGTGTATTTCTGTGTTACAGATAACGAAACTGTAGCTCAGAAATCTAATGTTATTTGCCAAGATTTCATAAGCAGGAAAAAGCAGCACCAGGTTAGCAACCCAAAGCCCATGCTCTGTCTCTTGCGCCTTAGCAGGCAGGTTGCTAGAGTGTGGCGACATCATGTCCACCCTACACTCTCACACTCAGAGAATCATCACAATAGATAGACAGGGCTTATCAATTGTTCCTCCCTGCCAGCCATCGGCCGCTGCAGGGACCCGTCTGCCTTGTTCTGAAAACATCTTGACCTCTACTCACTCCTGCTGAGGGATCCCCACCCCCACCCCCATTCAGGTGGACTTTCCCAAAGAAGGTATTTTGTCAGTGATGGTTTAACTTTATAACTGCTGGTTCAATTTTTATTTTCTAATAGCTCTTTTCTCGCACAGTTGATTAAGGCAATTTCTCACACCCCTCTTATCCGCTCGCTCTTGTATTGCGGAACAGCAACTCCGGGACTGCTCACAGACAGATGTTGTCTGCTTTCTCTTTACATCACCACTGCTATGTGGGGCATGTTCAGTACATGGCCCCTGTTCTGATACTCTCAGGATCCTCCTGACGCAAGTCTGCAGGACTTGGCATCGGTGGCAGGTAGTTGGGGCTGGCACAGTGGCTCACATGAAGACACAAAGCCAGGTCTTTTGCATCCTTCCTACTGGCACAGGACTCTGGACATGGCAGGCCCTCATCAAAGGGCCCATGGTGAGCACCCAGTGAAAAGGTCGGTGATGCTTCCTGAAGCGTAAATGACTCTCTTATGCACATGAACTTCTGGTAAACATCTCTGAAGGGAAAAAGCCACAACTGCCAATTCAGGGCACTGCCAGGTCCCTGCCTAAGAGTGCCATTCCTTTTTCCATTCCTAGAGATTTATACATTCCAAGACTGCTGGAGTCAGGGCAGAGGGCAGAGTAATTCAGAAACTGATTCAAGGCCCATAGTCTTTCTATGCCAGTACTGCTACAGTTCAGTGGAAATGTGGGTTCCAGAACATTCCAAGATACTGGCATTTTTTTTTCCTTATAAATTTGATTTTCTTTAGGTTCCATGGGGAAATTCTCAAATATCCCATTCTAGTTTTGGTTCTTGTCAATCTTTAAAAACTCCTCCATTCATCTCTGAAACTACTTGGAAAGACTAATAATGTTAATATTAATAGCAACCATTTATTCAAATAGTATATATCTAACGATATCTGAACAGTGTATGTTAAACTTAATATATCTAAGTATTACATTAGGTATTTACATAAACTATTTAAGATCCTGTATACTACAGGCTTAAAAGTAGTTATCCCTCCCCAAATAGGAGAGAGACACTGGGGGGGGGGGAGGGGAGGATAAGGACACAAAATGAAGTAGAAAAGCACACAAGGGACCACGGAGATGGATCACGGGTAAATTGGTGGTGGATTATCCAAGGGGAATACAAAATGTAAAAGATATAAATAACAATTTTAAAAAATGAAAAAAAAAAAAGTAGTTATCCTTCCTCCTGCCCAGGAAAGTGGAGTTTGGGGTGTTCACATGAGCAGGCAGAACTTTCACACCCTAGCAGTGAGGGTGCTGAAATTTAAATGTAGGTTTGTCTGGCTCCAACACCCACACTTTTCTCCTGTTCTTCCTAAATCCATGTATGAGAGAGCCTGGTGTGTCCAAGGGCCTGGAAGTAGGAAGAGGACATGAAGAGGATGGTACCTGAGGAAGAGCCTAGAAAATCAAGTTAGGGTAACCTGAGAAGGACCTTGTAGACCAGCTAAGAAGTCTGGTTTTCAAGAGTGGGGGAAGCAAAATGCAGCATGATCCAGGTCTTAGATAGATCTCATTGCCAGAGGTACATACAAATGGGGAGACCAAGTCAAAGGCTCTTTTAGTAACCCATGGGTTTAGGTGAGAGAAGGGGACAAATATGGGTGGGTAGTGATATCATTAAGTTAGGAAATAAGGAAGGGAAGTGAGTTTTGTCAGGGAGGGAGGTATAAGTTCACATTCAATTTGAACTGCTAATGGATTTCCAAGTGGGTATTAGTTTACAGTTACCAGGGGGCACATGGATATATAAGTGTTGACTGGGGTCTAGCTCTGACTTAGAGGTGCAGACTAAGGGACCCATCAGTGTGAATGTGAGAGGAGACAAGTGGGAGGGTGGAGTGCTAGGAAGGAGAGTTGAGGATGGAACCCCAAGGTTCAGTGGGTGGGCATGGGGTGAGATACATAGACTGGCCTTAGAAAAAAGTTAGGGAACTGATTAGCAAGAAGCTGCTGGAATTGGTCATTAGAAGGTCATTGGCAACTTCTGACAGAGCAGTTTCCACCTCTTGTTGCAGGCGGAAACAGGGTCACCCCGAGTTCAGGAGTGAGTGAGAGGTGTAGAATAGGAACAATTCCTTCTAGACAGAGCAGGGGAGGAGACAGATAGGAGTAATCTGAGGAGGAGGCAGGTTCAAGGAAAGGTTTACAGAAGGTGGGGGGAGCCTTGAACGTGTTGTCAGCTGTGGAAAGGAGCCAGGGGAGTAGACTGGAGGCCCAGGAGAAAGGGAAGGTTATTCATGAGAGGAAGTGGGAGACAAGGGATGGAGGACAGATGTGGAAGAACTGGACCTAGGAAAGGAGGAGCAACACCTCTTCCTGTGTGCCTGGAGAGGCGTGGAAGATGAGAATGATGACGAAGTTAAGGTGGAGGAAAGTGGAAGACAGGATGGGGTCTGCACTGATCTCAGGGTCCAGCAGTGCTTTCTAGAAATGGATTGCCTGACTGACTGAGACCTTTATAGCCTGACTGTGTGTGTTCCCTTCCATAGAGAGGCAGCCTCAAGGCAACACTCAATCAAATCAATTACATCGTGTAATATAGCAGTAAAGAGAGGGGTAATGTGGCTTAGGAGTTGGAGAGTAAATCTGAAGCCAGATGGCCTACTGCTTAACAGTGTGACCTGGGGCACGATATATAACCCATCAGTGCCTCAGTTTCCTTATCTGAAAAGTGGCGGTAATATTAGTACTCACCTCATGGAAGTAATTATAAGGCTAAAGTGAATTCATCTGTGTCCAATACTAAGACGAACGCAGGGCATGTAAGGAGTGCTATGTAAGTGTTTGCCATTGCTGTTGACAATAATAGTTACTAGTAGTTTCAGTGCAGACAAAGTCCTGGCATGTGCTAAGTATTACACATGCATTACCTAACTTAAATTTTGTAACAGTCCCAGGGCAGCAGGAGTAATTACTATCTTTTATGTAGGTGAAGAAACAAGTTTCAGACAAATTAACAAACTTGCCCACAGTCACAGAAGAGGAAAGGGCTGATCCAGAATTTGAGTCTAGGACACTACTCTGCGCTGGCTTTCCTGCCTGACCCCTTCTAAAGTCAGGACCCGGTTCCCTGGCACCCTTCTCCCACGGCGATGTATAAAGGTTTCAAGCTCTGCCGGGAGGACAGCACAAGGCGTGTGCTTGTCAGTCTTTGGCCCATCTCTGCGCCTATTTATACCAAAGAATCTCTCCTTGCTGAAAGAGCTCCCTTATCTTTACGACAAGCAAAAGTTTAGGGATCACAACTCTAACAGAGATTGGGCAGTTTCTTGCTTTTTAAGCAGAGCAGAGCACCTTCTGTTGATATGACAGGACTCTGAGTGTTCTATGAAGGGTTATAAAAAATCGTAAGTCAGAAACCACTGAACATCTGGTTTTAGTTTGAGTAGCTGCTTGTTCATGCCTTTATCTCCACAGCACTCATGTTAGGGCTAATAGAAGTGCAGTTTGTTTCATTCCTGGTTCATATTACATGTCAGCCTGATTTTTTATTTCATTTGTGTCATGGGCCAAAAGACTCCTTGCAAGAGTTCAGGATAGGCTGTATATTTTGAAAAGGTGAGAAAAAGCTCCATGCACTAAAGCAGGAAGACTCGGGTGGTATTTTTCACAAACACAGTTTGTGCTCCCTCAAATACAATTTCTTTTTCTATTCCTTAGCTTGCTTTTGGGAAACGGTTTGTACCACACTTATCTTTTTCTTTCAAGTGCTAGAGGAGAAAAGTGAAATCTGTTGGGCTTCTTCTAGGTGCCAAGGACTGAACTCGCTACAATTTATTTACATGAATTCATTTTAATTCTCATTCATTTAATTCTCACTGACAGCATGTGCTATGTGTTATGATCCTGATTTTCTAAATGAGGCAGGAGATTGTATTCAAGTTCCCACAGAGTCAGAGCTAGGATTTAAACCCAGCTAGGATTTAAACTTACTTGGTGAGTTTCCAACACTTTCTGAATTCATTGTGCTAAGATCTGTCTTTTGTGTTCAATAAGTGATAAAATCAATCATCTTTGATGACAATAGCAGGTCATAACAATATTGAAAACTAAAGAGAAAAAGTCACTTAGCATAACAAAGAACACTGATTTCTAGTCGAAATCCAATGCTTCTGGTTAAATATTAGACAAATTCCTTTTAAAATTACTAATGAATAAAAGGGGCTCTATTAGTTAGCATCGTTTTAGAAGCTTAGGCCAGTGTAAGTCAGGAAACAGAAGAGGCTGAGACAGAGTTGTCATTATTTGTGAAGAATGTGTTTGTCCTCCCCAAGAACACAGAAACATTAGTTGAAAAAGCTTTTTTACTTAATAAGAATTCAGAACTTGTAACGGAATTACAAGATAGCTTTTGGGAAATCAATAGATTTCCCATATAGTTAGAATAACCAGTTATGAGATATAATGAACACTGTCCCAGTCCAAAAAATCAATAAAAATTAAAACATCATCTTAATTAGAACTATATGTGACCTGTGTGACAAAAATTACAAAATTTTATTGAGTGTTGTAAAACAGGACATGAATAATTAGGAAATTTAACATGTTCTAGAGGAGAAGGTGAAATACTGTAAACATGTGTATTTGAATGACTGCCAAACAGAATCCTGAAGGGAATTTGGAGATTTGATCGAATGGTTTTAAGACTTCATCTGGAATAATAAACAGATGAAAGTATGGAAGAAGTTCCAGAAAGATGAATAGCAAAAGGTTACCCATCCTTGGAGATAGCAAAATATCACAAATCTATAATAAAAGACAGTGGGAATCAAGGAGGTTAGGGAACAAAATTGCCTAGAAATATTGCCAATTATATGTAAATATTTAACATTTGAAAAAGGAAAATGGGCAAATTAATGGAGAGTTTATGAATTTATTATTACTCCTAAGAAATGGTGTTATAACCTAGAGAAGCATCAGCTTAAAACAGAGGCCGCAGAGTGTCATTCAGATAGAGGTGGCCCAAGACACAGAAAAGGTTATTAGCCTGCAGTAGTGAATACTCAAAAATTGGGTGATTTCCTATAAAACTTTAGCTTTATGACCTCCTAAAAGTTAGGAAATCAAAATTGTTGCAGGAACAAGCCCCTGCCCACTTTGAAGACTATAATTCACCAGTCTCTACCTCATCACTTCTTCCTGTACCTGGTCCGCTTCACTCCCTTAATTTACCTGCCTGGTTCCTGGAGGACTTTTGAGTTTTCACTCTCTGATTCAGACTTCACCTCACACTGCATTGCACAATAAATTCCAAGTGCATTAAAGAGTTAAATATTTTATAATCAAATCAGAAGAAGGTAAAACCCACTTATCTCTGGCTTAACAAGGACTTTTAAAGCTTAAAAGTCACTGATGGAATTACAAAGGAAAATGATTTTACATAAAAACATGAAACTTCCATATGTCTTACACGACTTATCAGGGAAAGATAGTAGACTGGGGAAATACTTGCAGTTAAATGAGAAATCAAGAGTTAATATCTGTATTTTTTTAACTGCATATGCTCTCAAAAATAGCATTATGATCTAATAAATAAATTACTAAAGCTCATGTGTAGAAAGGCTTCCAAAAATATATAGTATGCTATAAACATACATGAAATATGTTTAGTCTTATTACTAATCTAAAAAATGCAAATTAAAATAATCTTATATCTTTTTTTGTACCTAATAAATTACAAACCACTCCCCCAAGTTAATACCCAACCCCAAAGGGACTGCAGTGAAACTGTACCCACATATATTACTAGCTACATTGTAAATCAGTACAACCCTTTGGGAAAGCAATTTGGCATTTTTTTATTAAATCATAAAAATGTTCATATTTTCAACTTCTGAGAGTCTTTCTTAAAGAAATAAACCAATACCTAGAAAAAGCCGCTTGCTTATCTCAGCATTGCCTGCAATTGTGAAAACTTGGAAGCAATCCAATGTCTAATAATAAGAAAGCATATTCATATAAGCAAATTCTGGAATATCCTCTTAATGAATATTATGTAGCCATTAAAAACAGTTATTATGAACAATATAAAACTTGGGAAAATACTTATAATTTTAAACCTCAGAAGTAAATGAGATATTTAAGTTTCGTTCCCAGTATGGATACACTTATTGGTAACAATTTGATTTGCCTGATCTGATAGTTAGAGGCAGAATTTGAACTTAACCTCAAGTCTATCACCTCTGAGACCAGTGCTGTTTCCATCGGCCCACTTCCTGCCCTGGAAACCAAAGCAGCATTTAGAGGGTATCAGTGGGGATGTTTGTGAGACTCGGCTTCAGATCTGATCCTAAGGCTAGACTTCAGTGCTAACTGGTGGGACTGTGGTTTTCTCTAAGTGTCCTCTTCACCCCAGTCGACTCAAGTTATGAGTGGGTGAGTTGAAGGGACAAGTAAAGAATCTGAGTTGACCAAAGTCCACTACCAGAGCAATTTCTTAGGTGCCCTGGGGCACTGTGGACACATGCATTTCTTTAGTTCTCTGTTACACACCTGCGTGTGTATAAATATTTTAAATTTTTCTTGTTTCCATTTTTGTTTTTTAAAGTATGCATTAAGTTAAAGCCCTTAACCATGAATGCATACCATGCTTTCTAAGTCGGCTTCACTGGAGGTGAAAAACAAGACCCAGGGTGGGCTTTCGACCCCCAAAGCCCAGTATTGAGGATACCAGAGAAAATTTTATGGGACCCATTTTAAGAAAGAAACAGATTGTAAAGAGTCCTGATTTGGAAACCTGAGGCTGCCATTCTGTTGCCTGAGTCCCTCAGACCCGAAGTGGACAAGAATTTTCTGTGCAGCAGACTTTACTGTAACAGTGATAATTCCTCAGGTCACATAGGACTTTTAGCTTCCTGAGCAAATACAGATTTTTCATTTTTATTTTGGTGGTTACAACTCAGTGAGGTAGGGTGGTCCTGGGACCACTGTCTCCAGTAGAAGCAGCAGCTGAGGTTCAGAAGTTGAGGCTCTGTTCTGAAGACTCCTTTACTGGTCTGAGGTCGCTCAGTAGACCTGTAGTCAAGTCTAGGTTTAAACTTACCCATTTGTTGGCTGGCTCCAGCCATTCGTCTCTCCCTGGGACCCTGCATTCATCCTGGATGCATTTCTTCTTGTTTCACCTGTTTGCCCTGCGCTCTGCTCAGGTGACAGTGGTGACAGCCATGAACAAGGTAGCAGGAGCCTGCCCTGTAGGTCACACAGTCTGCCAGGAGAAGGACATTCAGCAGTAATGTGACTGTGATGAGTTATGAAGGGAAAGTGGATCTTGGGGCACACTTGACAAGGGGAGCTAACCTAATTGAACTGGAATCAGAGAAGCCTTATTTTTGGTACACGGCACTAAACTGAGTCCTCAAATAATTGAATAGGGAGAGTAAGGTGAGTGGCAAAAGGAGAGGGGGAGGGTTTATGACAATGCCTGAGAACCAGCCCCGTTTAGTGGGTAGAGGAAAAGCTGAAGAAGTATGTGAGGGTGAGTGAGTACAGTGACAAAAATACCAGAAAAGTGTGCTGTTTTTAAAGCTGAGGGAAGAGACCTTCGGGAAAGAGCAACTGAGTATGCCAAACACTACTGAGAGGAACTTGTGGTCAAATGTATTATTTTTCTCCTTCCTGGAGTCCCGTCATCATAGGAACAGTGACTTAAAGCAAATGAGGTATAAACCCATTAGGGCAAAAAGAATATATGACAGTAGCCATCAAGAGTTGTCAGCAGACTATGGGGGGACAGAAGGTGAGTTGAGCCGGCAGCAAGAACAGGGCTGAATGCAGATGTTATGAGCGGAACCCCCAGAACACCTCTGACACAAGCCCCAGATACAGCAGAGGGTTAAGGTGGGATCCAGCGATGAAACCATGATGGATTCAAAGTCTGTGTAATAGGTAGGCAGCAGCAACAAGACCCTGGATGAAGATTTTCTCCTTCATCTCACACAATCAAATTATCCATCAAATGTGAAGGTAGAACAAAGATAATTACAACCATGCAAGGTCCTGGTATCAAACTTTTGTTTACCTTTTCTCAGTAAGCTCCTGGAAAATTCAACCACCAAAACAAGAAGGGAGGCAGGAAACAAGGTCTTCAATACATGAGAAAGGGGAGGGAAAGCCCCAGAATGATGGAGGTGTAGCAAGTCTGGCAAAGAGAACAGAACATACGTGGCAGGGCCGAGGGCTCCGGGGAGAGCTCTCCAGACAAAAAGAAAAACAGCAGACCAGACAGATTGCCTGGTGTGCTGATCAGTGAAAGACTATTTCAGAGGGATTTTAATTCTGTGACATCATAGAAGTTAATTTATTAATAGGAACACAAGAAATTAAGCAAAAAAGTATGCTTTCTCATGAGATTATACTGATCGGAAGTAGTAGAGAATGTATGGAATGCATAAAGCATGAGATAAGAGTAATAATAGCATCAAAAACAGCTGTATAAGCGCATTGTTTAGAAATATTCAAATACTAGAAGAGTCAAAAGAGAGTAGGAGTCTGGGGATGGGGTACGTAGGTGGGGGAGGGGTGGCAAAGGGCCACGCTCTTTCATTGTAACCTTTTAAGTATTGTTTGACTTTTTAAATGGCGTACATATGTTCTTGATTTAGGGAAAAAATGTAATGCTACAGAGGTCAAAAAAGAAAGACATGAAAAATGTCCATTGGAGGAAGTACAGGGAACCTCCGTGAGACTACTGGGTTCCTTCTGTATGTCCTCACTTAGCCCAGTGTGCTTGGATGTGAAGGGCACTTCTACCTCTAGCATTTTATCCAAATAAGCGTAGGGTGTATTTTACTCCAGTATGAGAGCCGTTGTTTTTAAGCCTTCGTTATCCAGAGTAATCCAAGTTCAGGACATTGGGGTGACTGGAACAAGTAAATAATCTAGCAGCTTTTCCATGCAGTGGGAGGATAAATTTTGGAGCCTTAGAAGCTGGATTCAAATTCCCGCACTGTCTCTTATTAGCTGCCTAGCCTTGCGTAAATGTAGCCAAGGCAACTTGGAAAATGGGAGTAATAACTGGCTCAGACTTTGTCACGAGGGGTGGATGAAGTATCGCATGCAGGGTGTATGGTGCGGGCTCCCCATTGACTATGCAAGGGGTGTTAACATTGTTGTTCCAAATTCTGCTTTCAGATTTATTGTTTTTCTCAACAGGCACAAAACTGTCCAAATTTAGATTTTGCCTTTTTAACTCAGACTCTACTAATTTCTACAAAAATCAATTATAAAGCATATGTACCCATTTTTACTTTTTTAAAATCAAAGCCTGTGCTGCTCCCTAGGGGAAACAAAGGCTTTGCAGTCTGGAGTCCTTGGCCTTTAGAGCTTCTTATAGCCCTAGAACACCTCACACTGATAGCACTGAAACAGCAGGTATGAGGTACTGTGTAGCACAAGGTGAACTGTCCAGAGAAGGCCGACAGTGAGGCTCAGTATAGGTAGGGTGAGCCAAGAAGGCCGAGGAGGATTTGGATTTGCTAGAAAACAAGGGAGGAGCCATGGGGGGAAAATCCAGCTATTTGAAGTGAATGAGACGGCTGATGGGACCGTCTGGGAATGAGAAGGGGCAGGAGCCCTCCAGGTCTGCAGCCACCCAGCTATGACACCTGCTGGGAAAAGGAATTGTGTTCCCCGAGCTTCAGGGGCTATGAAAGAGATAATGCACAGCCATCTGCCTGGCACCCAGCAAGTGCTCATACTGTTTCCTTTAATCTGTCTTGTGAGTCCGAATCCCAAAGCAGAAGCACGGTGACTGGCCTAAGGTCTGAATGAAGATGTTTTCTGAGGGGAATCAGAGCTCTCGCCCCAGCCAGCCTGGTCATTGTTGGTCTCAAACGGTTGTTCAGAGAAGAGGAATATTTACAACATTGGACACTTTGGTTTGTCTAAAGTAAAACTCCTTGGGACCTAGCATTCAGACCATCGGAAGTCCTTTTGTGCCTCAGTCCTACTCCTCCTGACTGCCCTTCACAGCCTGGATCCCGCTCCTCATCCGGCATTGCAGCCCTGCCCGTCCGCCTCATCCTTAGAACACCAGCCTTTGAACGTGTTGCTCTTTCTGATACTCCATGGGCCCCTTTCCGTCTGGAGGCTGAACCCCCACCCCACAGTGTGTAGCTAAGGTGAGGTCCCTGAGATATGGCCTCTTCCTCGGGTCATGACACACGTATTCACTGCAGTCACTAAGGACATGATAGTCCATCTTCTTGTCACTTCTATCAGACTATGAGGGCAGAGCGCAGAGGCTCTGCCATCTTCGTGTCTCAACTGACTGTTTACCGAGCCTTTGCTTTTTGCCTGGCCATGACCTGGGAGCTGGGGCTAAAGAGGGACTTAAACCCTACCTTGATCGTCCAAGTGCTAATTGCCCTGGAGAAGAAGTTGGCAGGAGGAGGGTGTGGAACAGGGAATGAGAGGGAGGTAATTAATGAGATTAATGAGAACGATTAATCTCCTGTATCTGACACGTAGTAGGTGTTCACACCTTTTGCATCTGTGATGCTGGACAAATCATTTCACTACTCTAAGCCTCCATTTCTACATCTATAAAGTGTGGAAATGATACTGAACTCTTAATGCTAGGAAGAGAGTTCAGGGCGATAATGATGGAGAATAGTGTGCTTATCATAGTGACTAGCACAGGGGGTGATGGCTATTATAATCATCACTTTATTAAAGTCTGAATTTATTACTTCATATAAGAAATTGCATCTGCACTTAGAAACCTAAGACACTTAGATCAGGAGAGTAAGAGGTCATATATATAGCAGTCCTTTGACTTTCAGAGCATATTTTTGAAAGTGTTCCCTATGTTTTTCTCTTAATTTTCCATTCTGGCAGTTGAATGTGAAGCTTGAGATTTCCCCAGGGTCTGGGAGGGAGGACGGTTATACTCAACCATCATGAATTAAAACTGCCCTCCCTAAACCTTCCAAACCTTCAGGTGACCAGAGCAGCAGCCCTCTCAGACCCAGCTACTTAGGAGAGTTCCCTTGTCTGGAAACTCACCCGCCTCCAGGAATGGAAGGCAAAGGGAGAGAAAACTCCGCAGCCCCTGGAGATACTGTCTCTACACGTGCAGAATTCGGGCCTTTACGCTGGCCCAGGAGGAGGGAACCAAGGAAAGGGAGTCTGGTCCCTGGGAGAGTGCTAATCTGGTTTTCCTGCTTCTGCTACATCCTTTGGAAGCCTCAATCCTCAGCAAGCCCAGCATTAGCCCTCCCACCCCCCTCACTTTAACCATGAGCAGTGGCAGTTGCAGCAGCTTCGTATGCAGACGTGTGTGTGTGTTTGTGTGCATCTGTGTGTGCCTACGCGGGGTCTGCCCTGCCTGCTCGGCCCACAGCCTGGCTGTGGTTACAAGTTAGGGCTGTTTCACAGAATGAACCTTCCTTGTGGATGCAGCCACAAAGATCAGGGGAAGCAATAACAGGGAAGAAGCCGGGGCCAGGGTGGGGGGGGGAACGAAGGGTTTATGGGAAATATCCCCAGGGGGACAGTTGTAGGGGAGGCGGGATGCTTGCAACTCATCTCTCACAGAAAGATGGGGAGATGTCCATGGAGTGTTTGAGTGTGCCTTGGAGGTATGAGCTGAAAGGATGAGGAAACTCAACAGCCCAATACTCCAGGTGGGCACATGCCAGTGTGTTGCTGTGTGTTGTGCAGGAGGAAGAAACAACCTTAGATGGACACAGTTGTGTCTTAATAATATAAGCAGTCCTGTGTGGGGAGAGTGACTTACTGCTTTCCCAAGTGGTAAGTCAGGCTCCCTCTTAACTGGCACATCTGCACATACGTAGCCTGCCATTCTCCCAGGTGGGGAAGTAAGCAGAGGACTCAGGAAGGACTAGCCCACCCAGAAAGCACCACAGCCCTCCACCCCCACCCCAATCTGATCCATAGTTGTCCCGTTGCTAATACCATGTATGACCTGCTCTGAGACAGCCACTAATCTCTCCCATTATACAGACAAGGAAACTGAGATACAGAGAAGTGAAGCGACTTGCTTACAGTCACAAAGGAGGTGACAGGCAGAGTGGGGTAAGAAAGCTCAGGGTCTTACTCTAAATTCTGTGATCTTTCCATTGAATATACAGCCTCTGACTTAGCCTGTCCAAGATGGATTTGTTTGGGTTTGTTTTGACTTCATTTCATTTCATCTACCACTGATGAGACTTACTACAGGGCTGCACGAAGTGCTTTCATGTATTATCTCATGATAATGTGATAAGTGAGTAAGGAAAGCAGAATTCAGAGACCCTAAATGACTTGCCTAGGGTTGCATAGCTAGTGAGAGTCAGAGCTGGAAGTCAAATCCAGATCTGTCTGATTACATAGTCCATGCTCAGTCGTTGTTCAGGGACCTCCAGCCAAATGGTGTTCAGTTATGCCAGAAGCATCAACAGGATCTGGCCTGAGAAACCAAGGTGTCAGGAACTAAAGGAGGAGGCAGAGCCCAGCTCACTCTGCCTGGTGTCTGCTCGCCTCCAGCCCAGGGGACCAGTGGCAGGAAGGCTGGCCAGCCACAGCTGAGTCCTCCAGGGACCTTGCATGTATCCCATCATTCAGGAAAGCAGCAGAGAGCTGAGAGGAGGAACTGGAGAGCACTTCTAAACCTCTCACTGGGCAGAGAGCAGACAGCCCTGGCACAGCCAACTTTTTGTTGGTCAGGGAACTGGCGACACCTCCCCTTCAAAGCACACCCAGGCAGGAGCTAACATTTGTATTACAACCCAGTTGTAATGACTTGGAGTCCTATTGCTGCCAGAGAGTCGAGGTGGCCAGAAGGTTCCATAAACTTTTCACAACAGCAACTATATTCTTGCAAGATAGGTAGCTTTCACTTTTGCCACTGGGCAGTTTCTACCTAGACACTGAGGGAATGCTCTACCTAGGTGGCTACAACAGCAATAAAATATTTAACTTGAACATATAATTACATTACCATGATCTCTAATAGGATTTGGTGTCCAACAGAAGTCCAACTTGGCCTGTAGCCCAAAGATATAGACCTCAGTGTTATGTACTCGATAAATAATAAAAGAAATACTGTTCAAATCGTTGTGCAGCCAGCCGACACACATTATAATTATTGTAAAGAAAAATCCACCAGGGTCTGAAAATTTATCTGTCTTGATAATCATCTTATTGTGTTATATCCTGATAGAAGTAATTTGAGTATATAATTCACAGAAGTCATCTTGACAGCTCCTCCGGGAGAAAAGAGTTGGGGCCCTTAAAAATTTTATTCCTGCATCTTCCCCAAACTCATGGTTTGTGCTGTTTGAGAAGACCTGCTGAATGTAGTAGCCCCAGAGGAAGAGAAATGAAAGTGAAACCACAAGTCTGAAAAAAAATTTGAAAATGGACTTTGAAATAAAAAAGAAAGAATAGTCCACACCCCACAGAAGAAGTCTAACCTTAGGATTTGAAGTTGAATTTGAATACACCAGTGGACATGAAGTCCACCACAGATTGCCCTCTGTATTTTTGGTATTTGACAAGTGCAGGAGTACAAAAGGACATGAGGATCCTTAGGGTATAGAAGTTACTTTAAAAAGGAAGATGGAAGTCTTAAAACTGCTGGTTCAGAAAGGTGGACTTTGTCCTCTCCCGTATTTCCTCAAGTAAAATTCTTAAGACTGTTTTTACAATATTCTTAGACTTTTTCAAAAATTATGTATTTATTTTAGTAAACTGGAAAAAAGTACCTTAGACATATCAAACCATTATTTCATAGCGATATTCAATCACTGCTTTAAATAAAATATTTTTGGAAAATAAATGAGCCAGAAATGCAAAGTGTATCATTGGGCAGATGGCATATGATTATGACAGCAGCATCAACTACCTAAATAAGTGATTTTTGGAACCCCTGCCCCATGTTAGGGTCATATTTTGATGCCTTGGGTACGAGGCAGCTGGCAGCAGTGCCAGGAAGCTGTAGATAGGGCCTCTGACTGACCACTCTGTGGCTTCCACTAAATGAGAGATCTTGCTGTGCTGAATCTTCCAAATTTCGAGGAAATTCACCATTAAATTTTTTTTCTTTTTTCCCCCCCAGTGCCATCCCTTGTACTGGTTTGGCCCATTCTCCCTTCCACCTCCCTCCTAACCTCAGATTCCTCCCTTTGTTTATTAGTGTCTGCTGGTTTTTGTAGGTATTTTACCTTATTGGGTCATCTGCTGTGTAAATGTCCACTGTTTGTCCTCATCATTCTGACTTGCTTTACAACACATAATTCCCTCAAGCCCATTCCATTTTGCTGTAAATGGCAACATTTCATCTTTCCTTATGGTTGAGTAACCTTCTACTGTGTAAATATACCGCATCTTCTTAATTCAGTCCTCTATAGTAGGCACTTCTGTAGATGTGCCATGTTCTATTGTAGACAATACTACAGTAAACATTGTAGAGCATACAATTTTTCAGTTGATGATTTCATGTTCTTCAGATAGATGCCCATGAGTAGGATTGCTGGATCATACAGTATTTCCATTTTTCTTTTTTTATATAGAAATTATTTTTTTAAGTTTTGTTTTTATTTATGCATACAAGAACAGGGGTGTAGGTCAGAGGTACAGGGGGTGAGAGGCAGAGTGGGGAGCAGAACAGGCAGATCCACTGAAATGCACTGCTGAGGGGAGCAGTGGGTGAAACAGTAGAGGTCTGCTGCGCCATGTAGGAAGCTCCCTGGCTGGGAATCAAACTCATGCTGCGATAACTTGGTAGAACTGTGTTTTAACCCCTGTGTCACCAAGGAGGCTTTCCATTTTTCATTTTTTAAGGTAAATCCACCTTTAAAATGACTGCACAGATTTTCTTTCTCACCAACAATCCATAGGAGTCCTCTTTCTCTGTATACTATCCAGTCTATAGTTTCTGCATCTTTGTTCTAGGGGGTCTTTCCACTGTGCCATTCTCATAGGTGTGAGAGGAGAGCCTATAGTGATTTTGACCTTCATCTCCCTTATTAAAAGCAATACTGAATGTGTTTCCACGTATCTATTGACAGTCTGGACATCGTTTTTGGTGAATTGTCTGTTCAGCTGTGTTGCCATTTATTTACTGGATCATTTGCTTTTCTTGCTGTTAAACTGACCAATTTTTTTTTTATCTTGGATATTAACCGCCTTGTCAGTTGTGTAAATATTTTCTCCCATTCCATAGGATGTCTTTTTAATATACTTACATTTTCCTTCTCTGTGTAAAAGCTTTTTAATTTGAGGTAATCCAATTTTTCATTCTTGCACTCATTTTCCTGCCATGGGGGTCAAGTCTCCGAGAAATCTTTATCAGTGATGTCAAAAATATGTTACCAATGTTCTCGTGTATGTAATTGATTGTTATAGGTCATATATTTAGGTCTTTAACCCATTTTGAGTTTATTTTTGTGTATGGCATTAATGACCCAACCTCATTCTTTTACATGTGGTCATCCGGTTTTCCCAGCATCACCTGTAAAAGAGACTCTCCTTTCTCTATTTTATGGTCATGAATTCTTTATGGTGAATTAAGTATTGGTATGTGCAGGGCTTTATTTCAGAGCTTTGGATTCTGTTCTCTTGATCTGTGTGTCTGTTTTTATTCAAATACATATTGTTTTAAGCACTGTTGTCCACTTTAAAGTCAGGTTAACATGATGCCTCCATTTCTCTAACTTTTTCCAGGATTTCTCTAGCTATTCGAGGCTGTTTATGGTTTCATATAAACTTTAATGTATTTTGTTCTATTACTTTGAAGAATAACATTGGTATTTCAATGGGGATTGCATTAAATGTATATATTGCTTTTGGTAGAATAGTCATTTTCACTACATTGATTCTCCCTATTTGTGAGCATGGAATGTCTTTCCATCTCCTCAAGTCATGATCTTTATCTGTCACAGGGCAACCCCGATATACAATGGGGTGCCTGACTGTGGGTTCTCACCTGTGTGCTTAAAAAGGACTTATAATAAGAACAATTGCAGGCACTCACAAAAAGGTTAATAAAAGGGTTTATTTACAAAAGGAAGGGAAGTGAAAAAATGAATAACTCGGGGACAAAAGAGAAAGTGAGGGAGAGAGATAAATCTCCAAATACGTCCTACCAGATCC
>PVIJ01010346.1:0-60780 GCA_004024925.1 Scalopus aquaticus
AGGAGCTAGAGTGCCGGCTCCGTAATGGTGGTGGGGGGAGGGGCCACACCACACCGCAGCTGCCCGGGACTTTGTTCCGTGTCCCACCAACTTCCCCAGTGCACGCTGCCCTCTCCAGGGCTCTGTTGCTACCTGGAGGGACTGCTGGTGTCAGTCTCGAGTTTTATAACTCTGCCGTGCCCAGGAAAACGCCT
This sequence comes from Scalopus aquaticus, assembly GCA_004024925.1. Taxonomy (NCBI): domain Eukaryota; kingdom Metazoa; phylum Chordata; class Mammalia; order Eulipotyphla; family Talpidae; genus Scalopus; species Scalopus aquaticus. Next base: position 195 of record PVIJ01010346.1, read on the forward strand.
CTGCTCACCTTTTTTTTTTCTTCCGGGTTTCCTCAGGTGCCTCTCGTCTTGGTCTCCTGGTCCGGTTTTGTCTAGATGGAGTTTTATAATAGCAGAGTTGAGTAGTTGTGACAGATTCTATGGCCCAAGGAGGTTAAAATAATTTGTCTGGTCCTTTGCAGAAAGAGTTTGCCAACCACTGCAATAGAGGCATAATTATTTGTTCTTGGGGAAGGGTTCTTAAAACCTTTTTGAGGAGGCTGGTATATAAATAAAATTCTAACTTTCTCAGGAGAATGAGAGTAATATAATCAACTACATTGATGCATTGAGACAATGAAATTGAAGTGTTTGGTGATGTCAGGAAACCTCTGTAATTAAAGAAGTTCCTAAACTTAGAAATATAGCCAGCCATCTGTGGTCTTGGCCCCGTGTTCGTAAGTACAAGAGTCCTAAGATCTGAATTTTTTTATTTTTATGTTTTACTAAAGACTTTCACTAAAGATCCACTAATAAAGAATGAATGTTTTAATTAGCCTTTACTACCTGTACATTATAAAATTAACTGTTAAAAGAAGCATAGGAGTTTCTTCAGGAAACAAATATACCAAAATGAAGACAAAGAAAAAAGAGAAACAGGGAGAAAAGATTAACTATGGCATGTTTTGACTTCATTAAGGGACATGAATGTCAACAGAAATTTTCTGTAGAAATAGTCACTAGCCATGTGTACTTCCACAGACCCTGGAAAACAGTGCACTTCTGTTTTTGTGTGTGAGTCATGGATAGGTGTGAAGATAAATTATGTTCACTAGTGCAGGGAAAGTGAGTCATTCAGGCTTGTGTTCTATGCTACTTCAGGCTGCATCTCTGGCAGTACCTGTCAAATAGTACAATGGTGATAATGGTTTGTTAAAGTGAGGTTTAAAATGAAGTTCTGTATACTTTGCTTAAATTAGTTATCTTCATTATTAATAAGTAAAAGCGTTTCTAAGAGTTTGTCTGCTTTCAGATGTATTTGCAAGATTTTTCCTTTGTTAGCGGTAACAGAGGTTTTCCCCTAAACCTCCCCATCTCCTCCATTGTCCAGGCTTTCCAGTTTGAACGCTTTCATATCGTAACAGGCAGTGCAAGTCTACAATGGCCCCTTTGAACCCATGTTTCAAGGTAGTGCATCAGCAAGGAGTTTAACTTATCCTCATCATAACAGTTCCCACTTCAGTACAATTTAGCTTTCTTTGGATGCTTTATGTTCAGGTACTTCTTTCTTTTGAAATAAACCTATGAAATAACATTGCATGAAGATTGTACTTCATGAAGAACTAAGATTGCTTTATTTGGGAAGTGTTAGGCTCTGAATCGTGCTTTGTGATACAAATAATGATTTACCAGTTATAGTGGTCACATAGCAAGAAGGTTAGAAAGTGCTTTGAATGAGGAAGGAGGGCTCTTACAGGGATCTCCTGGTATGTATTTTTCTGAACATTGATTTCCTGAGACAGTAGTTCTAAAATTTTTTAGTTTCAGGATGCCCTTTCCACTTTAAATTATTTACTATAGATTTCAAAAAGTTTTTGTTTAGGGGTTTTATATTTTCTATTTATTGTATCAGATATTAAAACTATAAATGTATTTAGTTCATTAAAAACAGTCCATTGCATTATAATGTTAATGTTTTTATTAAAAATTCCTATATTTTCCTAAATAAAAATTGTAGTGAAAGAGCACAATATTTTACATTTTTTCAAATATCCAATGTCTACATAAATAGAAGACATCTGGATTCTTGTATCTATTTCTTCATTTAATCTGTTGTGTTGTCATGTAGCCTCTGCAAAATATCACCATACATTCATATGAGAATAAGAGTGGGAAAGGCAAATAATATCTTGGTATAATTATGAAAACAGTTTTGATGTCCTTTGATAGGATCTAGAAGAGTCCCCCGAAACACTTTGAAAACTGCTACCTTAAGATATTTAGCAAATGCCTTTTTTCTCTGAGCTCATTTTATAGATCTCTTATGCAGAGATTTTGAGGCAAAGTGACAGTATTCCCTTCTTATTTTATTTTTTTCATTTTATTTTTGTGTATACAAACTGTAGTGCAAGCCAGATGTGGATGTGTGAGAGGGTTCACCAGTGAAAGTGTGGGAAGCAGCACAGGTAGATTTACTAAAATACACTGCTCAGGGGAGCAGCAGGCGAGACAGGAGAGGTCTGCTGCGCCATATGTGGTTTAGCTCCCTGTCTGGGATTAACTCAGATGGTAGTGGTGACAGCAGTGAGTTCTTAACCCCTAGGCCACCAGGGAATCCCAGTATTTCCTCCTTGTTACTCACTTTCGAGCAACTATGTCTCTTGATTCATACCTCAAAGGCAAGATCACATTAGGAGACAAATCTCAAAGGCCAGATCACATTGTTCACGAACTAGAAACTGTGGAGTTCTTGGGGAACATCATGACATATACTTTATGAAATAATTCATGCAAAACTTTATTAGCAGAAAGTGGGCTTGGGATTTGAACTCCAGTCCCCCTGAGTTCAATCTCAAAATATAGAAGTAGTTAAAAATGTATTTCCAAGATTTTTATTTAATATTGATTTGCAAGTCTATTGCTTTTGTCATCCAGGTATTTATTAATAGACAAGTGATAGAAAAATCAAAACAGTTTGAAAAAATACTGTGATGACCTTAAGACAAAAGTACGTCATTGCCTGGGTACTTCTCCTTGGGATTTGGGGAAAATTTTTTTTTTTTTTTGCCTATGCATATATTGAGTGGATTAGTGTGTGGGTGTGGCACTCTTTCCAACTTCCTTTTCCAGTTTTCTTTATAATCTGCTATTATAAGTGTTAAAACTTTAAGGTAAAAATAACCTTTTTATTAATGTGTTAAGTATAAAATAATTGAAATCATTCATAATCCTGACATTCAGAGACAATAACTGTCAGAAAAGTTCAGTGTGTTCCCATCCACCATTTTTTCTGTACTTAATGCTCAATGAGTATGTATATATCTATTCTATATATCTATATCTTTAACATATGTAGTATCATAGTGAGCAAAGATTGATCTTGTCTTTTCCTTCTCCCTTTTTCACACATTGTTTTCCTGTGGTGCTATGTGTTGTTCAACTGGGTGATTAAACCCTTACCTGTCCTCTTTTTATTGGTAGGATGGTTTTCACATGGGGGAAAGCAGCGAAATCTAAGGTAAAGAGGGATGCAGGCAGGTTGCGGAGGCAGGCAGAGTCTTGCATTGGTCATTGTAGGGGTGGGCCACGTTCCCAGTGGGGCGGCCAAACCATTGCTAACTGGGAGAGTGGCACTTGACCACAGACACTGACAGATTGTTTCCCACCTTCCCGCCACAGTCTCTTGAAATAGGTTACATTTTTCTAAAGGATTTATTTATTTATGCATACAAGCTGGGTGTAGGCCAGAGTTGTGGGATGGTGAGAGGATTCACCAGAGACAGAGTGGGGAGCAGAATAGGCGATCCAATGAAGTTCACTGCTGAGGGGAACAGCAGGGAGACAGGAGAGGTCTGCTGTGCCATGTTGGAAGCTCCCTGCTCGGGTATTGAACTTGTGCTGCAGTGGCTTTGGACAGCTTCATAGTGCTGCTCTTAACCTGTTGCGCCACCAGCGAGGCCCTGAAATAGGTTACATTTAACAGTGCAGGATATTTGGCCTATTTACTTATACAAGCAATCCCTGCCATCCTAGCTATGACTTTTGAGAATGCTCTGTCTTTGCCTTAGACGCTGTAGAGGGAAGGGATTGAGTTAACTGCTCTTGAGGTTTCTCCCAGGTCAAAAATGTTTGAGTTTTTGATAAGCAGCATTTCTTCAAGGAGGTGACCTGAGCTCTTTGATAGTGAATTTTTGTGAGCTCTGAGTGTCTTTTGTATTAGGGTTTTGCCAAACCAAGTGCCTCTTCATAAGAAATCTGTTGACTAAAACCCTGCAATCTTGTCACACCAAGATTTTAGTCTTAATGACATTTGACCTTGTATCAATACATGATTTTTTTTCTCTTCCCACAATGGGATAGTTTAAATACCTGCGTCCACCAGGTGGTGCTCTTGGACAATGAATTTAGTAAAGGCTGTGGGCTTCCACATGAGATAAAACAGTTTGAACACTTGCGTTACCAGGAGAATTCCTTTCCGTTTTGTACTTTCATATAAGTAAATCATTTATCTTAAAATGAGAAATAATTTGAAACTAGAACACTTAACTCTATGTTAATTTTCAAATCCATGGCAAAATACCATTTTAGACATGTCTTGGTTCAGACTGAGAGTGATTGGCCTGTGTAAGATCGTAACTTTCAAATTTTAGTTTTGTGGAATAAGGCTTCTAGTTAATCAAAAATCATTATCTGCCATCATATTATGGATGATCATGAGCGAATGAAATCTTATTTTGCATGATCCCAAATAATGCCATACAAACAGGGGAGGTTATGCTAATTCCAATTCATCCATCATATATTGCATTTAGAATGTTTTATCAGTTCTGGAAACTGTTTTCAAAGGGATATTGCCAGGAAAAACCTGGCCAGGATCATGTGGGAATTGGGAATGGAAGAGCAGAGCAGATGAGTCCCAGGCACAGGTTCACCTCAGAGTACCTGGTCATTGCCCTTGAGTATCTTGTATTTGAAAGGGTTAAGTGAGATTACCATGGGAAAATTCAGTTTTGTTTCTGGAAGAACTTTGTAAATAATATAGCTGCCCCAGAATAAATTGATTGGACCACCACCCCATTTACTACTGACCTTGGAATATTCGTGAAAAATCTCTGTGATCTTATGTCAGAAATGATTTTTTTAAAAATTTGGTTTGAGTAGAGTTTGGATAGAATTGGTCATTCCTGTTTTAACTCTGCTCTTTGCCTCACAGCCGTTAAACTTCACAATTAAAGTATACTTACATGTTTAATACAATGCTAAATTGATAAACTAAAAAATCTGTGTGGATTAACATGCTGAGTGGTTTGTGAGAATATCAGGTGTTTTCCAGTGCAAGGTGACTAGAAAGTTAAAAACAATTTCTAACACATGCAATGAAGACTAGGTTGTTCCAGTGTGAATATTATGCACCTTAGGAGTGTAAAGATGTTAACTTTCCTGGGAAATGTCACAGACTTCCAGATTTTGGTGAGAATTCAGGACATCATAGGTACTAGCCATGTGAGTAAGAGTGAGGGGTGAAGATGTTCAGAGTGTTCTGGAGCTGCTGGTTAGTATGCCTGTAGGGGCAAATATATATATGGACAAGTGTTAGGGAGACAGCAGTGGGAATTACCGAAAAGGAAAGAACGTGATACCAGAGGTGAGAATCCCGAGTTTTTGTGCTGAATTTGCCTGGCGATTATAAAATCATTGATTTCACCTGGAAGGAGTTGTAGAGCTCATGTGATGTAGTCAACACATTTATAGATGAGGAACCTCAGACTGAAATATTAGTATTTGTCCAAGATGACTCCTACTTATTGGTGAAACTGGGAGACTTCCTTTCCCATACTCTTTCTGCAGTTTTACACTGTTAGCAGGAATGATTATTAGAACACTGAACTACTTGTGGACTTTGGACCACTTCCTCTCTGAGATTAGTATTGGCCAGGGTCTTCACTGTTTAATATCTTCAGAAGTAAGCTTCTATTTCCATTATTGCTGTGTCTTTGCCGCATCTTTATAAAAGGTAAGTGTAGTTGAAGCCCAGTTCCTACTTTGGCTCTATCCTTTCACATTTAAAAAAAGAAAGAAAGTGAAGATAATGTGTATTTTATCTTCATTATGTTTTTTAAAAATTAGAAGCTGTTAATTGTTTTTTAAAGCAAGTATTTATAAATAGAATAGATTCAAATAAGTATATTGTCAAAAAGAAACTTCTGCTTCTTGGATCTGTTTTGGAAGTGATCTGAAATAAGGGTCAGTATTTATGTACCAAAATTATTTTTATTTTCCAGTGTTTTCTCTTTATAGCAAAGACTGTTAGATAATTATGTAAAAAGGAAAATAATGGTACAAATTGTTAAAGTCTTGACATAATATGTACAATAAAATAAATGTTTAGAAAAATGTTCATAATTCAATTGTGTGTGGATAAACCAAGATAATTGTGTATATGTTAGTGGGTAGACTGAAGAGCACCCCAAGACCTCCCAAACTTGCATACTCAAATGGGTTTTGTCATCCACTGCCTAAACATGACATACTCTTAGTGTGTAAGACCTTTAATAGAAAAGAATGTTAATAGAATTAATGTGCATTAGAGAAAAGAGAAGAAAGGCTAATAGTTTTGCATTGAAACACTCAGTTACCCATCCCCTTAAGGGTAAATGCCCAGCCAAACAGGTTTGTCCTGAAGCGCAGGGTTTCTGAGACTCAAAACCTACCATAAGTCTAAGGCGCCTTATGGTGGGGAACCCTAAGAAAGGTGCAAAAGGGACCAGGCAAGTCTGGAAGGAAAAGAGCAAAATCAAAGTACAAGTCAAGATAAAAGCTGCTATTGTCAGTCTCTCCACGGGTCTCTTGCCCATATTTCTTCCAGTGTTTCCTTTCGTATCTTCCAAGTCGCTGGCAAGTCCAAGACTGAGAAGCAAGTGTGGCTGCTTCTTCACATGTCTCTGTGCTTTATGTGCCTTCCTCAAGTCTTCTCTCTAAGTCTTTGAATCATGCAACATCTCAAGACTGAATCATGAAGAAACAGATCTATCTAAAGAAATGGAAACAGTATTCAAAAACCTCCCCCAAAATAAAAGTTAAGGACAGATGGCTTCATGGGTGAATTCTACAAAACATTCAAAGAAGATCTAATGCATACTTCAAACTCCTAAAACATTGAATAGGTAAAAACTCTTCCTAGCTTGTTTTATGAGGCCAGCATAATGCTGATACCAAAACCAGACAAAAGACAGCACAAAAAAGAAAGAAAACTTCAGGTCACTATCTCTGATGAGCATAGATATAAAATTCCTCAACAAAATATTAGCAAACTGGATTCAACAATGCATTAAAAAGATCACCAGTCTTGAACAAATGGCATTTTTTTTCCAGGGATGCCAGGTTGGTTAAAGATATGTAAATCCATCATTGTGATTCTTCACATCCAAAAGGTATAAACAACCCAACAACAAAAGAATCCTTTAAAAAAAAAAAAAAGGAGTAAGAATCTAAATAGGCATTTTACAAAAGAAGACATACAGATAGCCAACAGTCATATACAAAGATGTTCTAAATCACTTATCCTTAGGGAAATGCACATCAAAACCACAATGAACTTTCATGCTGCTCCAGTTAGAATAGCTGTTATCAAAAATTAAGAAATAGCTCAATGTTGGAAAGGATGTACAGTCAAAGAAAACCTTGTGCATTGTTGATGAGAATGTAAATTGGTGCAGACCCTATGGAAAACAATATTATGATTTATCAAAAAATTGAAAATTACATCCATGTGATTCATTAATCTCACTTCTGGATATTTACCCAAAGAATATGAAAAACACTAATTTGAGATGATATGCACCTCTATGTTCTTTGTAGCACTATTCACAATAGCCAAGATATTGAAGCAACCCAAGTGTCTGACTATAGAGGAATGGATAAAGAAGATATGTTGTTTGTGTGCATATGTGTGTGAGTATGCACACACACACACACACACACATACACACACACACACACACACACACACACACACTTCAGCCCTATAAAGGTGAGATATTGCCATTTTCAACAACATGGATGGACCTTGAGGAGAGATGCTGGGTGAAATAAGTCAGAAGGTTTCATATGATTTTATGTGGAATATAAAGGAAAAAAAAACTAACACAAATGCAAAACTAAAACACAAACTGTTAAGCCCTGACAACAGAGGGAAAAAGGGAGGGAAGAACTAGGGGAGACTGATTGGTTGGTGGTGAATGGTGACTGGACATTTGTGGTAGGTATGGGGTGTTATACTATTACTGATATGAGAAAATATACACTTGAAATTTATGCAGTTTTGTAAATTAACCCTTTGCACTCGAAGCTTTTTTCGCGTGGGCTACCAGCCACTCAAGACAATTTCCGCTATATTAGGGAAGCGTTTTACAGGTACTTTGAAATCATGTTATACTCAAACAAACATATACAAATAATAAAATTTCACCAATTTATTTATTTTTGCATTGAATACAACAAAATCTGTTAAATATTACACTCTGTAATTAGTTTTTGTGTGATATTTAGTCAAACAACCCAAGATGCAGCCTCGGTTTGTCAGGACACGTATCACAATGCTAAACTGAGATTAACTAATCTAAGCTAAGAATTGGCTAAGGATGCAGGCCGAGCCTGGTCCATGGAAGTAATTGCAATAAGAATATCTTATCATGCATTGGAAATAAACATACTGATTTCCAAACGGCTCGGGCACCCTAGCGGCGCCACTTGAGTGGATGCATTAAACCGCTGGGCGCCGTAGTGGTGCCGCTTGTGTGCAAAGGGTTAATGTTACCTCAGTTAAAAAAACTAGAAATTATAGAGTATCAAAGGTGTATTTTTTGCAAAAAAGAGAATAAAACATGGAATTTTGTGTCAAGTAAAAAATTGTATTTCGCATATTTTATAAGTTTTGGTATCAAATACAAATTTTAAAGTATAAAAGTTTTTTTAAAGATAAAATGCCACTAAAGTGATAAAGTGGTATTCTCTTATTTACAGGTTTGTAAGTAACTTTTGTTTAAAATTCTTTTTGTTTCAAATGTTTTGCAATGAGAAAATGAGTTAAATATTCATGAAAATTACTGTTGGTTCTCCCTTTTTCATTGTAGTAATGATGTTGAACATATGTAATTTGATACAAAATTTTACACTATGAAGAATGAAAATGAGACCTTATTGTTGAACTACCTTATTGTTTTTCTTTGTGAAGAATGAAAGGGAAACAAACAATAGTATCAGCCTTCCACCAAGTATTATAGAAGTGTGTTAAACCTAAAATTGCTTTAAGCGAGTAATAGCAGTGCTAGAGAAATGAAGGAAGGTGGAAAAAACAAGCACCTGGAAGGAATAGAAGAAAAAACTAGATAGATTCCTGTAGAGGAATTGGGACAGAAATATTCTTTATCTGCATGGGGAGTTTCCTGAAATTAGTGGTTGTAAAAAGGCTCAAGTCCACCCCATACTTTGGCACCATTTGAAAGCTAAGGGACTTCAACTTTCCTTTAATGGTATCATATTACTGTCACAGACACTGATGGATTGCTTTCTTACTTTAAATCAGCTGAAGAATGGGGACCTGTGGATTTTGTTACTATGGAGAAAGTACATTGGCCAGGCATTATTTTGTAGTAGTAGAGACCTCAGAATCAATTGTTGAAACAAATTCAGCATTTACTTTTCATATAAAAATTGAGGCAGTTGGTCCTGGACCTATATGTTAATTCCATGATGCATGATAGTAAGTTACTTACTCTAGTAAGTTCTACTAGTAAGTAGAACTCTAGTAAGTTTGCCTTACTCTAGTAAGTTCTGCCTTCATACTGAAACCCTTACCTTAGTGCTCTCCTGGTGTTTCCTCCTCTGTTCCACTAATCATGTTTGAATGTCTGGTGGAGGGACGTGGGGAGAAGGGTAAAGAATACAAAGGACTTTGCTTACTGAGGCAGCTTCTTTACAGCTTCTCCTGGAAGCCCCGCCCAGTGATGATCACTTACATTTTATTGGTCAGAACCTTGTACCATAACTAGCCTTAGCTACAAAGTAAGCTGGAAATGCAGTTTTTCATCCAGCTACACTGTCCTTTCAATTAAATGAAATTCTTACTATTAAAGAAGGTGAAATAGACACTAAATTTTTAGTTCTATTAAAAATATTTAAGATGGTGATTTCAAAATACTGTAGTATATAGTATACTTTAAAGAGTTGAATATAATAAGGATCATAATAGTTTAGAAAATATGATTATATTAGTGAAGGTGGTTATGTTTTAAATTTTTATATGTAAAAATAACTTGTTAGGTTTACAGCATTGGATTTTAGTGTTTTGTTAAATGCTGAGACTAGTATTGATCCTTTTTAAAGGAAAACAGGGGAAAGGGTCCCCAGTGGTTTATGGTAAAGGTCCATGGGTGCTTTGGTGGTGGTGTGGTATAGTGACATACAGCTGCAGAGATGTGAACCTGTTCTCCTAAATCATATACACTGTTGTAAGTCAATGTCAACGCAAAGAAAATAATTTAACTTAGTTTTAGAAGTAAACCATGCACATGAGACACATAAAACTAATTTTTTTTTACTGGAAATAATATGGACACTGATTAAAAGGGAGAGAGAAGCAAAAAAAAAAAAAAAAAGGAGAAGAGATCTTTACGTGGTTCAGGTTCCCTTTAGGATTTTCTACAAGAGTCATCTCTAGATGTGTAAAGTAAAGTTAATTCTGTTTGTTATTTCTGTGATTTAAAAAAAATATGTAGAAATACATGTCTGTGAGTGCATCCATGAGTCCTGTTCTTGGTCTAAGCCAGTATTTCTACATCATTATCTTGACAGGTAGTCCTTTAAAAAAAAGTAAGGAAAAGCATAATTGCCAATATACTATCTTTCCTTTCTAATTATTGGGGCAAGGAAGGAGTTTTCCCCTTAATTATGTAAAAGTATGTAGTTTAGAGTTGAATTGCTGGTTTATTGTTTGACTGCAGGCTTCAGAAACAATAGTGTCAGTGTGGGTTCATTTTCCGTTCTTGCCCTTGAGTCCCTGCTTCATGATTATGAGCTGTGAGATCTTGGATGAGTTATCTGACTTCTCTTTGCTGCAGTTTCCTGTAGTTCATTCTCTTTGCTGCAGTGATAATAGACGACAGTAGTGTCTGCCTCATAGGATAAAATGAGAGGGTATAAATCAAACACCAAGTATAGGGCTTGCTCTGTAGTATGTACTGAGTAAATGTTAGATGCTGCTAGGGGTAATATTAAAGCAAAAAAAAAAAAATCTAGAGGCTGTAATGAGATGTTTAATAGCTGATTTCTGACCGACAGAGTTGTGAAGAATTCTGTGTATATAGCTGTCGTTTATGGAAAACTCCAGGCTGCAACCCATCACCTTTATACTTTCTACCATGTGTTCAATCCTGTCAGAACCAGGAAAGATGTTTATTTTGGGGTTATTTCTTAAGAAAATGTCCCTGTTATTTTTAAGAAATATGCCACCATCTTGTCAGTAAGGAAATGTCCCAGGACAAAAATTGTACAATGGAATATAATTCAGGAGATATTCTGTTTTTCATGAACTTTTCCTTTATCTTTGGAATGTGTATAATATCTGATTTGCCAAGTTTTAAAGCACACTGATATATTGAATGCCCCAGACCCACCATGTTGTCCAGTATTTAAAATGTTAAGAATACTGCTCATTGGCTACTCTTTCTACAGCCCTTTCCTGCTTCCCTGACCTGTCATCCAGACATGTTTGATTTCTTGCATTTTAAAATATATCTTTTTACTTATGATTTTCTTACTCATTATTTTTAAGCAATATATTGAGTTATATATCGACTATTACGTAGTCTTTTGAGATTTTGATTTTTTCCCCACCAAACTATAAAGTTCTCAGGCTTATCCATATTATTATGTGGGTGATTGTTCAGTAATTTTGATTGCTATAAAATATTTAATTTTTTGAATATAGATTTTATTTTTCATTATCCTGCCAGGAGACACTTTCTTTTTTGCTTTATATATATATAAAAATTGTTTATAATAAATATTATGTGTGATATATAATTTTAGATAGATAGATAGATCCTATGAAGACATTCTTGTATGTGGTTCTTGGTGCACATGTATAAGGTTTCTCTAAAGTCTTACCTAGCATGGTAGTGTTGTCTCATAGTGTTCAAATTTATCAGATTTACTTGTTTTTCAAATAATTTATACTAGTTTATGCTCTTTCAACAAGCTATAATCATTTAAAAAACAACTTTCTTGAAGTATAATGTAGGTACCACAAAAGTCACCCTTGTTAAATGTATTTGTAGGTCAGTGGTTTTTGTACTGTTAACTTCCAGTCCAGTCTTAGAATGTTTCTATTACCTCCAAATTTTCCTCCTGCTGACATACATCCTCTTTAGCACTTAATATCGCATACTTTATTAACTTTTTGTCAATTTTGTGACTGTAAAATATCTTGTATGACTATACATTTCTCTGGTCAAAAGTGACATAAAATATTTTTCCTGTCTTTATTGACCGTTCATGTTTTCTCTTGTGAAATGTTCTCTTCCTATTTTTCTATTATTTGTTTGACTTTTTCTCATCCTTTGGATTTTTAAAAATGTATTCTAGATAATAAACCATGCCAGTTATATTTGTTGAATTATTTACTTCAGTTGCAGCTTGTTCTTTTTACTTTTTTTGTTTATTTTCAGTGCCTTTTTGTGATAAAATCAATTCTTATTCTAGCACCTGAAGATCTACAACATACACTTTATGAACTTCATGAGATATTGTACACATTCAATAAAGTGACAACTGTGCAGTTCTACTTAGTATCTCAAAGTCAGGAACATACTTTTAAATTGTTTACACACAGTTTCACTGAATTAAAACCAAAATCAGAAGCCACTCGCAGTTATACTAATTGTCAGTTGAATGGTTTATACTTTATACTCGATATAACAATCAATATTTAGTTGGAGGATGTTGGAAATGGTTCAGATTCTCGTCTTTTTTAAGGTTTCTTGAACAGGTATGTGACTGGCCAAAGGTACCACCAGGAAAAGAACAGTATGCAAAATTTTACCAGTTAGTGTATTTTTCACATAAGAGTCAACAATGAGAATTAAATATTTATCTTATGTATATGCAAGGTAGACTCTGAAAGCAAATTTGTTTAAAAACATAAAAATACTTGGTAAGTTTGGTAAGAAAATAATGTATAAAGATATATAGAAAAATCATTGATCCTCTCTGACCCTTGAAAGATCAACTCTATATTTTATGTTACTTTATACAAAACAGTTTTAGTTTCTTTGAATCCCTTATACAGAAATGCTTGAAATGGAATACAGGTAAAAATTACTTACTTTTATCCAAAACATGTCTATGAAAAGAGATCAATTAAAAAACTGAGAATATTGAAATGCCTAAGTCCAGCATGAACTCAAATTTTTGCCCAATTGTAGTATTATTTTCAATAGTAGGAGTAATAATGAAGGGTTTATAATCAGTTTTTAATTTATAATTACAATAGGAATTTTGATATTTTGGCCATGGGGGTGGAGGGGAATGTAGCACCAGTGAAGGTATGATATTTCTCAGTTTTGTACATTCAATTCAGTGTATTTAGGACTAACTAAAGGTGACATCAAGTTTTTAGAGATAGGTTGATTTACAGTTTCTTTTAATGAACAGAATTTTAATGTAATTGATTTTATCAGTCTTTTTTATTGATTTTATAGTTTATTTGTGCTTTCTCTCTCTTGGGACTTTGACTGCATGAACCTTAGATATACTTATTCTGGTCCTACTTACCTTTCAGATTTTCCATCTTGTCTTTCTATACTACACTGTGTTAATATCTTAAATTTTATCTTTTGGCTAACTACATTCCTTGTTTAACCCTTTCATTGAGATTTTAGTTTAATAATGATATACTTCATTTCTAGTTCTCTACCCCTATTCCCAGGTATGAGTGATTATTTCAGATTGTTTATTTTACTGGTTTGTCTTTGTGTTTTCACGTTTTATTTCTTTAAACAGTTCATATTCTTTAACATTTCTCTGATAATTCTAATATCAACAATTTTGGGGCTGGGGGGAGGGTTCTAAAAGCTTTCTCAGTAGTTCTTACTTTCTCCTTTCCTAACTTGCCACCATGCATGTCGGTCGTTGGCTGTATGCTTTGGCTTCATCTTAATTTGCGGAAAATTTATAGATCTGAGTGGAGAATGCTTTTCTCTCAAGGGGATTGGGGTTGTTTGTGCCTGGGATCAGGGATACCATTAACCTCAAATCCTTAGCAGTCCAAACTCAAGTCAGGAGTCTCCCATACTCTGAAATCTTATTTATTTGAACATTTCCCTCTTTTCTTTCACTTCTTACGTATTTATACTCGTATTTACTTATTTAAAGTTGAATAGGTTTTTATGTGATACTCTTGTTGCAAATTTCTTTAGTTGTTTCTTTCATAATTTGCTCTGCATTGGCTATTGCCTAGACTTTTAAAAAGAAAATAAAGCACTGATATAAAATTTTAGGTATTTTGGTGTATAAAAGTTTAGAGAATGTGAGATATTTTTGTGGAAAGGAGGAAGCAAAAAGACCTGTCATGTCACATGTAATTAACTTTAAAATAAAATTAATTTCACATGAATCTAACTTTATCTTACTGTGTAAAGAGCCTAAGGAAATTCTCAGTTTGTTTTAAAATGTGAACCAATGCTTTAATTTTGGTTAATGAAAGGTAAATTTTCATACCTTGCTGTGTGAAATGTATTGAATTTTAAAGTCTTTAAAGAACTAAGTCAGTTTTATTTTTCTTTTCTCTGTGTGTATTACCTTTGAAACTTTAAGGGATTGTTACAGCCATATGAATTAATGGCAGTCATTTACAATCGTCTAGCTTTAAGGTGCCAGCAAATTAGTAAAGATTGGGGAAGTGGTCATTTGTTTGGATCACAGCACTCTAATAGTATTGGCTGACCTATGATAATGGTTATAGAAAGAGATGGTAAAAGCAAAATGAAGAACAGCTTAATTTTATCTTTTAAAATTATATGCATTTTGAGTTAAGTAAAAATACACAAAATGTTAAAGTACTGCAAGGTACTGCGTTAATGAGGAACTACCTGCCACAATGTGGAGTCATAAAAATGGGACTAGCACCAATAGTAACTAAAGGATTTATTACAAAAAAATTTTGATTTGCTAAGCAGATGTTACATTTGCTACTGAGAGACTGATTACTCTTTTAATTTTCAGATCAGAAGACCTGTTAAATTACTGAGTGTCTTCCAACTGTAAAATGTGAGGGCATTTTACTTTTGTTTTCTTTGCATGTGAATTATCCCACTGCTTTTGAGATACTTGCATTAATAAAATAATTTCTGAGTACCTATAGCATTTCAGGACTTGGTACTAGTATTTTGATGTCAGATATAATGAAGATGTTACTTTTTTATGGAACTAATTGATTAATATTTAAAAGGTATTTTTCACCTGTTGCTTTTTAGTAAGACCATGAAGATGCAAGTTGTTTAATTAGATGTGAGATAATCCCCAATTCTATAGTGAGAAGGTTTTAAAAAAAGGCCACTGAAATGAATATTAGCTGTATTAGCTCTTGTAAAGACCAAGTGCATAGCATTCAATTATAACTCAGTGATGGTATTTTTGTAGAAGAAATTCTGTAATTTGGTCCATCTGTGTATTCTTAGATGATCCCATTTGAATTAGAGGTAAACCTGAAAACTTTAGACTCTTTAGTAATATTTTCCATTATTTTCTTTGTCTTATGGCACTTAAGTGATAGATTTTCTTTATTTTTTAAGTTGAATTTTCTATTGGAATGATGTTCACCACCCAGAAATTAATGCATTTCTAGTCAGTTTGAGTCCACATTAGAGCTGAGCATGTGGCACTGGAATGCAGGAGAGAGAGAGAGAGAGAGAGAGAGAGGGAGAGAGAGAGAGAGAGAGAGAGAGAGGGAGGAAGAGGATCGCAGCATTGTTTGGAAAGTAGCTATGTGGGAATAATGTTGAAAGTGTTAAGGATGATGGCAGGAGATGGGGTACAATGCTGACATTGTTGAAAATGGAATCTAGAGTGAAGGCAGAAAGATATGGAAGGCTCTAAGAGAGAAAGTGACAGACTTGTAATTTAGAACTAATTTTAGAGACAAAGGCTATATAGACTCTTCCTCATTTTTTAAAGATTTTATTTATTTATGCATACAAGAGCTGGGGTGTAGGCTAGAAGTGTGGGGGAGGGTGAGAGGATTTACCAGAGAGAGTGGGGAGCAGAACAGGCAGATTGACTGAAATACACTGCTGAGGGGAGCAGTGGGGGAGGCAGGAGAGATCTGCTGCACCAGGGGGGAAGCTCCCTCGCTGGGGATCAACTGGGGCTGCAGTGGCTGCAGATAGCTTCATAGTGCTGCAGCTTAATCCATTGTGCCACCAGGGAGGGCCTAGACTCTTCCTTTTATATATAAAAGGTACTATGAAAATGAAATTACCAATAATTGTGTCAGTTTATCTATCAGTTGTGTTTCTATGGCCAGTTAGGTATTTGTGTAAAGCAAGTGAGAAAACAGCTTCTCAAATATGTGAAATAGAATAGACTTTCTTTACTGCTCTGAGCCTTCATTTGGAAGTATGAGTTTTCACATGTGTGTTGTGGATGTTGTAGCAAATTCTTGGTATTTATAGGCAAATAATTGTTGCTATCCTACTTTGTAGACAGAGCAGAATCTTTGTGAGGTTGACCTTGGTGAAACTTTAGAATCTTTAGCTCACAGAATTGTCATCTCTGGATTTGACAGATGTGCATGGCATGGTTAAAGTTGCACAGCTTTCTTCAGCTTCCTTGTCACGCTTATTTATTCTGTCAATTGCTTCACAGAGGCTTCTCTGAGACAACACATAAACTTGTTCAGGACCTTTTTACTTAAACCTGTGTGCTGGATTCCACTTAATTCTGCAGTGTTATTAAGTTTTCACAATTACTCAGCATTTTCCCACTTTGTGTGTCTCTTTTCATTTGTGTATTATGTTTTTACACAGTGCTGGAACAGAGGTAAATGTGTATATACAGAATGAATTCCTGTCATGCCACTTTCAGTTTCACTCTAGTTACTGGACACATTTATGGAGTACTTGATAGAGTTATTTAGTGCTGGGCAAATATATGATCAGTTTAAAAAAAAAAGAAAATTGAATAATTTTCTACCCCAAGTTCATATTCACTAACTTTGTATTTATAGCCTATCTCCAAAATTCCTTCCTCCTCCATCCCTTCTATATTTTTGTGAAAAATGTGAACTCTTTACTACCTGCTACCTGTTTGCAAATGTGACTATAGATGTATTTTGTCTGATCCATGAAACACTGAGAAACCATCAGATTCTATAACAGGTGAGTGACAGAGTCAATGCTTGATCAGAGAACTTTTGACTCTTATATAACATGTTAAACAAAATTAAAGCTTTCCGATATTGTGCTGTTCTTGGAGATAATAATTCCTTTTTCCCATTTTGCCATTGCTGGGTGAGAGCAGAGAAAGATTCTGTTAACCTGATTTTCATAAGTTTAATTAATTTGTCTCTTATCTAAGGAGAACCTTTTTGTGGTCTTTGATGATCATGTCCTCACTTTTATGTACCTTTTAAAAGACCATTCCCTGCTTAATATATTGGTAGTTTTAAATTTCATTATGTCTTTCCCTCTTTTCTCACTAGTTTTAATCTTTGAGTTTATCTTCATTTGGAAGTACCTTTTTGGGGATGTTCTCTAATCACTTTTAAATTGCACTATCTGTGTTATTTGGTGGCATGAATTGAATTATGTGTATGGCAATAGATGTGATCATATTCCAGCTGCTCCTCCCCGCCCCCCCCCCCGGCCCCCCATGCCCTCTGGGTTCTGAAGTGCCATACCTGCTGTGGTTCTAATCCTTTTCTCTTTTACTACTGAGTTAACTTTGTGCTGAGACATCTAGGAAATTGTCTCTATTAATGCTCTCCTTCCTGTTCTGTCCCATACAAGTAAAATTTTACTGAATGTTAATGTTTTATAAAAATAAGGTTCCATAGCCAAATAATATTTAGGAAATGTAGAGTTAAGCAAAGTTATGCAAACTTATAGTAGGAGTTCTAAGCACTTTTGGATTGCTTGTTGACATCATGACTCTGTAAGTGGAGAATAGAAAGCTCAAGTTTTTTGATTTTTAAACTTTCCTAAGATTAATGCTCCATTGGGAATACATGGGGAAATTTGGTTTATTGTGATTTTTGCATTCATTTTCTCTTAGGTGGGAATTGTTCATTATTGGTGAGGTTTCTGATATGGCATGTAGCAGCATTCTTCTCCTTAAGTCTCCCAGTGACTGAGTGCATTCACTGCAGAGACACCCAGGTGGTCACAGTCCTGAGAAGAATGTGCTCACTAACCTGGATGGGGTCTTGAAAGCACAAGACTGTGAACTCAAACTTGGTATGATGATTTCTCTGCGTAGGTTTCTAGATGCATTGCTTATGCTCTGATGCCACTCTGGGACACTTAGCTCTTCTTCAAAATCCAAAACCTGATCCTCAGTCAGCTCCCAACTGTGGTTATGGTAATGATGATTTAGGGATTCTTTCAGATTGTCTTCTGATTCCTTATAGGCAGAAGATACAGATAATAATCTTTTGTAACCTTCTCAATTACACATATGCACTAATCATCGTCTAATGGTGAGTTATTTCAGAAAACCAAACAGGTACAGGGCAAATAGACAAACAGCAGGAAAGGCCTAGAATTCTGATTGGTTAACTGGTGTGAAGGGAGTACAGACCCGGGGAAATGTCTACACAGGGGAGGTTAGATAAATTTACAAATATTGCCCAAACTACTGCTGAATATTATGTAGAAGAGCTTTATTTGGGGGGATAGATTGTGGGAAGAAGCTTTTCTCTATGAACGTGGTCCATGTGCAGATTCTGTGCTGAGACTTGACAATTTTAAGCTTTGTATAGCAAATTTGGCAAATTCTGACCTGTCATTGTGGGGCTTGTTTGTAACGGGTCCTTTCTGGAGACTGCTTTGTACTAAATCAGTTCTATCATCAACCCCCAAGTGAAGAGGCATGATAAGCTTTGACAGTGGTTGGGTAGGACAGTTGTATTCCTGGGTGGGAAGAAAAGCTACCACTTAATTTATTTGCCTGTTGTAAAATGTAGCTCCTGGTTCTTTGTTGATATTTGAGGCTGAGAGAAGAGGAGGAGAAGTTTTTTTTTTTTTTTTTAATGATCAAAATCGGAAGCATAGTGTTTAAGAGATTGCATCATTATAAATAGAGTTACAAATAGGAATCATATTTAAGTTGTTTTTCTATTTGTTCACTTGTATATAACATTCCCTATTTTGTCAGATTGTTTTGATTAGGTGTAGTGTATATGTATATAGAGTGTAATGAGGTAGGGTATAGTATAATGCTTTTACCTAACTGATAAATGAAGTATATTCTTTGTCTAAATTTGTGAAGGACACCTGGTGTTCTTAGTGTTTGAGAAGAGCCTATCCTAGTAGTCAGTAAGCCTGTTCAGTTAATAGCAGAGAACAGAAATTAGGGAAGAATTTTGAGGTAGTAAGATTTATTCTTATCTGTTGTTATACCAGTTATTCTTAATAGCTTTACAATCTCTTTAATTCACATTACATGGCTTTTCATTTTTGTAAAAGAAATTACATTTCAGCAGCATGACAGTCTTGGCCTTTCCCACAAAGAAATGACTGCAAACACGTTATTTGCTTATAATTAGGAAGAATGTCAGTAAACTAACATTTATTATCACTCACCACTTGTTCAACTATTGTTTTAGAGAAACAGTTTACAAGTAAGAATTATTAACGAATAGTGGAGACATTTGATCAGTTTCAAGAAAATAAGTTCTATTTTCCAAAGGTTTTGTGTCCGTTAGCCTATTCAGTGCTCTGAGGAACTCTGTGAGGTGTTGTAAGCTTCATGTTTTCATAAAGAAATACTGAAAGCTCAGAAAATCTCAGTGATTATCTCTCTGGTCAGTAGCAGCACTGGGGCAATAATCTGGGTGTTCTGCCAACACTATTTTGTTCTTTACTTCTTCCCCTTAGAACTGCGCATCCAGGCCTAAGGATGTCAAGGAATTCAGCTCGGTTATTTTTGAAAGATTATGTCAGTTGAAAATAAGACTTCTTCAAATGTAGGAATTTCAGAGAAATAGTTTTCTCCTAAATTCTCAAGCTCATTCAGTTTAAAAATGATTCTTTTAATATGGTGCTCATTTATTGCTTCAGATTCATTGCCTCAGTAATGACTTTTAAATAGAACTCTATTATTAGAGTGATTGAACTGAAGTCTGATTGGACTAGAGTTAAGAGATTGCATCATTATAAATAGAGTGAGACAAAATATTTTATATAATATATCTGAACTTTTATGAGGTTTCATCTGTTGTAGCTTAGAATCTTCTCCAAAAGTATACGTGGACCAGTTTCAAATAGCAAATTTCCCACTGTGGGATTTAAGTTGCAGATAGACTGATTACTTAAGGGGGATTTGGGAATTAAATTATTTCCTCTGGTGTTTCCTACTATGTGACCTGAGACAGAGATTCATTAATGCTTCATCAAATAATTTTCCTAATCCAAAAGCTCGAGAGAAGTAAGATAGTATACTTAACAGAGAATCATCTAAACATACAAATCAAAACAGAGTAACCCTGTAAGTTTTTAATGTATAAGGGTTATTTTAGACCTTATTATTATGAGGCCATTGACATAGTTATTGGAGAGAGCCTTATGGATATACATAAATGAATTTTATACCTCTCTCAATAGCGCTATAAGGAGGTAGAAATGGATTTAAATAGAGGTTGACATGATTGTGTAGGAATATGCTCAATCTCTGAGACATAGAATTTGGTTATGAGTCATATGGAAGCTCCATTTTTAGCAGTTTGAGGAATCGCCATGCAGCTTTCCATAGTGGTTGGACCAGTTCGCATTCCCACCAGCAGTGTAAGAGAGTTCCTTTTTCTCTACATCCTTTCCAGTATTTGTTGTTGCCTGTATTTTTAATGTGTGCCATCCTCACTGGTGTGAGGTGGTATCTCATTGTGGTTTTGATTTGCTACCGAAAGGACACGAAAACACTAATCCGAAAGGATACATGCACCAGTATGTTCATTGCAGCACTGTTCACAATATCAAAGGTATGGAAGTAACCCAGATGTCCAAAAATAGATGACTGGATCAAGAAGATGTGGTACATATACACAAAGGAATACTATTCAGCATTCAAAGAAGATAAATACACGCAATTTGCAGCAACATGGATGGAATTAGAGGGGATCATACTCAGCGAAATAAGCCAGAAAGAAAGAGAAAAATATCAAATGGTTTCACTCATAATAGGACTATAGGGAAACCAATAGGAGAGAGACAGTCAGGATGGGGGATGGGGAGGAGAAGATAAGGACACAAAATGGAGTAGAAAAGGACACAAGGGACCACGGAGATGGATCACGGGTGAATTGGTGGTGGGTTACCCAAGGGGAATACAAAATGTGAAAGATATAAATAACAATTTAAAAAAAAGTAAAAAAAAAAGAATTTGGTTATGAGAAAAGTATATAGTTGGTAGAAATTTTAAACAGTTGTGAAGTATAGTGAATTAATTACTTGATTGATAAGGTCTAATAAAACCAGAATCTTTTCCTGTCACATTAGCTTTCATAGTAGTGACTGTAACCTTTTCTCTCTCTGTCATCATATGTTCTGTTACTGTTATAAAATTACAATACCCAAGCAATTTTGCCAAACTGGGGATAAGTAGTTTTTAGTAATTACTCTGTATTTTGCATTTCTCATCAACATAAGAGGTTATATTTAGTTGCAGGAGTAAAAACACAATTATCTATGGTTGAGAGTAGTACTTATTGTTGCTTCAATTTGATTTAACTTTTAGGAAATGATGTATCATATGCAAGAATGAAAGTGGATGGGAATGAGAGAGGGATGGCAGAAGATATATTTCTCTATTGGTATCTTAAGATGATGTCTGATGTTGAATATGACTTTTAAACAAATGTACAAATAAATAATCTGAAAGACAGAACCCCCCCCAACACACACACACACACACACACACACACACACACACACACACACACGGTGGGCCAAAGATGGAAAACTTCCTCCAGAACATATGCTTTGTATCAGTGATTTTTTGCTAATAGCAAGTGGGGAGTAGAGCCTTAACTTATATTTCCATTTTGAATCAAGCAGTTATTGTAAAAATATTTATGTAGAACCACAATACACTGGTAGTAATGTTGGAATAATAATAATAATGTGTGTGTAATAAAATAATGTGTGTGTAATAAAATAATGTGTGTGTAATAAAAATAATAATAATAATGTGTGTGTAAAATTTGAGTCTATATGTAAATAATAGGGTATATATAGAAATGCCTCACAAATGATTGTTTTAGTTTTCATTATTAAATGAATTGAAATTTACAGTGTGGTAATTTTGGGAGATGATAATTTGATTAGTAAATGTTATCTTTGTTAGTTTACTAATGTTTGATTTTTTTTTTCCCCTTCTCTCTCTTTCTCTCCTGGTTCTAGGGTGTGGATGAATGGAACATAGCTCGCCTAAATACAGTCTTGGATGTGGTTGAGGAAGAGTGTGGTATTTCTATTGAGGGTGTAAATACCCCTTATCTCTATTTTGGCATGTGGAAAACCACCTTTGCATGGCACACTGAGGACATGGACCTCTACAGCATTAATTATCTCCACTTTGGAGAGCCCAAGTCTTGGCAAGTTATACATTTAATATTCATTTGCTTTAAAGTTTTGAAATTTGGCAATATGTACTTACTGAATTATATGACTGAGCTTCAGATTTTCTTACAGTTCATATTGTAAGAGTTTTTTTGACTGTAGAATTGTCTTCCACTCTGCTTGTAGTTTTACTTAGACTGTAAAGCTAGTGGTGACTTATATGTGTTAAGTTGCCTGTAGACTATTTTGTGGGTCATGAATTGATAGATATTTCTCAGCCATCCTTACTTCTCTGAGCATTTGTTGAAAGATATGTGGTAGCCAGAGTAAAAAGATATGTAGCCAGGAGTAAGAGTTGACTTCCTTTCATCTTAATGAACATTTGGTCCAGTCTCCTCTATATAAACATCAAGTTCATTTAATATGTGGTGACTCATGGGAGAATTGACATCAGCCCGAAGCCCATTTGTTACTCTCTTGATGGTGGGTGTGGGGAAAGGAATAATTTTATGTTAATATATATTCTTAATTTTTAAGTCTCCAATATTTATGAACCTCTTTATCTTTCTAAGCAACAATTTAAAGTACTCAATAAAATGCATCCGATTGTAAGTTTACTATACATTTGTAATTATTGTTCTGTCAGTCACTCTGGTACCCTTTGTGGGTTAGCCAATTTTATATTTTAGTTTGTTTTCATGGGTTTTAGTTTTAGAGAGCTTAAATATCAATTCTATTATCATAATACGTGTATGTACAGGATAACACGCAGACAGAATTGCATGAAATATCAACACAGAAACCCAGAAATAAGTTGTTTGTAATGCTCTTGCTTTTGCCAACCCAGTAACTTTCTTGCCTCCAATTTAAGAATAATGACTTCTTTCAAGTTTTCCTGTTGACCAGGTGTTGCATTACAATGAGTAATTTCTATCCTTATCTTGTTATTTCTTATCTCTGTCATATCCCTACAACACCACAGTGAAGACTGTTGGAATGTTAACCTTTAGTACTTTTGGGAGAGACTAGTAGACTCTGGGTGGTCTCTCAGCTGTGGTTATCTCCATGCTCATTCTGACACTTTCAGTGTAGATAAAGTCAAATGAAATGGATAATTTAATATGTTGGTGAAATCTCATATTTATGTAGCTGCATACTGTGTTTCCCCTAAAAATCTGAAAAGTTAGTAACAAAACTTTTCTAAAGGATTGTTAGAAATTGGTGAGGATGCCTGATAATTAATATGAGTTTTTAGTACTAGAGTACTTTGGATGAAGTCTTTGCTTTTTTTTGTTGTTGTTGTTTATTTATTTATGCATACAAGAGCTGGGGTGCAGGCCAGAAGTGTGGGGAGGGGTGAGAGGATTCACCAGAGAGAGTGGGGAGCAGAATAGGCAGATTGACTGAAATGCACTGCTGAGGGGAGCAGCGGGTGAGACAGGAGAGGTCTGCTGTGGCATGTGGGAAGCTCCCTGGCTGGGGGTTGAACTGGGGCTGCAGTGGCTGCTGATAGCTTCATAGTGCTGCGACTTAACCCATTGCGCCACCAGGGAGGCCCCAGTCTCTGCTTTCTTAATTAAGAAGGAAGATTACTCCCAAACCCCTCTTTTTGGTAATAGGATTATGTGGTCTCTTAAGGATCACTTATAGAAAGATACACTGGCAGGGATAAGACTGATTTTAGAGTTTTGTGTCTTTGGGAAAGAGTACTATTTACTGTCCACAAGTGAGAGTAAGTACACCTAATTGCAAAGGATTTCTCTCTGCTAGCCTGTATATTTTCCATAGTTAATTACTCTATTACTTCTGCATATAGACTTCATTATGTGCATTAAGGGTAGATTTATAATATCGCTATTATCTTTAACCTTGACCATTATTTATAATGATAAAATAATAAAACAGCAATGAGTTATGACAGCTAATCTACATTCCATTTCCTAAGATAACTGCTATAGGAAAAGAGTGACATAAATGACTCAAAGAATATTTCCCAGTAGATTTATGAAAGACTTTATTAGCTCAGCATAAATAATTTTGAGGTAAACCCTATTATCATTAAAATTCAGTTTAGTAATCATCATAATATATTTGAAGTGAGCTTTGAAAGTTGGTAGAAGCAGTACAAATCCAAGTAAATATTGGGAAGGAGGCAGTGTCTGGGGTAGAGCTTAGACCCAAGGCACCAGCTATCAGGTGTCTAGTCTTTACTCTGCTGTTAGTGTGTGTGACTTTGGAAAATAACTGTTTTATTTGGACACATTGGATAATACAATGTTACAGAATTAACCAGGGTGATCTCCAGTTCTCTCATTCTATAATTTGGCTGTTAAAGAAACTCATGACGAAAGGAGTGCAGTGATTGGCCGTTGGATTTTTTTTAAAAGATTTATTTTTTATTTATATATACAAGTTGGGGTACAGGCCAGAGGCGTGGGGCGGCGAGAGTGTTCACCAGAGACAGAGTGGGGAGCAGAACAGGCAGATCAGAGATACACTGCTGAGGGGAGCAGTGGGAGAGGCAGGAGAGGTCTGCTGCGCCATGTGGGAATCTCCCCGGTGGGCTTCGAACTCGCGTCGCCGCTGCCAACAGCTCCACAGCGCAGCGCTCAACCGCTGTGCCACCGGGGAGGCCCCGCCATTGGATGTTTTTACTTTAGAAAATGAGAGTATGACTGATAATGTAAGGTTCTGTATTTGCACACACTGATTTCCTTTTCTACTTGTCCTCTCTGTTGAGTTGCTTCTGGGCAGTTGCCTTTTCTCTCAGAGGTTTCCTTTCCTGTGCATGATAACTCTAGTAACACCCTTCTGACCCCCCGCCCCCCATGTGTATCTTCTTTCTTTTCTCTGGTCTCATAGGTTGGTGTTAAGCTTCTGTTTCTTTCTCTTCTTCAATTCTTGCCTTTGATGGTCTGTAAATAGTTCTTGTTTTGTGTGTTAAATTGTTTTGGGTCAACCTATTTAAGGACAGACAAAGACATATATATAGAACATTTTGTAAAAATTCTTGTCTAAAATATAACTTGGGCTTAAAAACCCCATGTTTCATGAGACTTCTGAGTAGCTATACATATGCACAGCTCCAGGTGGAAATCCTCAGGGACACTGGATACTATGTGTAGCAAATTTTGCTGAATAAGTGTTTATGAACACAAGTTTGTACTGAAGAGACTTTAGAAGATCTGATGTTTTATTTAAACATTTTTGGTATAAAGGTTTAAGGGGAAAAGAATGCTCAAAGTAAGCAGATAGTAAACTGCTTTGGCAGTCCGTGGTAAAGTATTTATTTTCTTGGAATGAATATTGACTTTGGAGCCAGAAGACCTGTTTTAAAATCCCAATCTGTCACTTACCAGCTGAATGACTTAGGGCAAATCACTGTACTCCTTTCATCATAAGTGTCTTTAACTGACAAATGGAGGCATGATTTGTTCTCTCTCTGCTTACCGGATTGCTGGTAGAGCCCAGGAATATACCCTGTAAATGTGTGTTGTGAGCTGTAAAGTACTATACAAGTATTCACAATTAGTATTATTTTAACAATCTTATAAAAATAATTTGGAGGAGGGACGTGAGGGAGCCATAGTAATTACTTAAAGCTTGAACTTGGCCTCATGTGTCTGTTTAAATAGAGTGGGAATTTCAGGACAAATAAAATATGACTCTTCAAGTATTATTTATGTCTGATAGTGATTGACTGCTGGGGCATATAGAATCTAGATGGTGCTGTGACTCTTATTTCTGAGACCTTGTCCAAACTTAATGAATAAGAGACTTTCAGATTTACTCAGTGGAGAATGAAATAAGTGAGATTTAAAAGGGCATGTCTTAAGCTTTGCTGTTTTTATAAAAATTGAAGATGAGCTGTAACCATTTGGACTTGCTTAAATTTTGTTCAACAAACAGATTTTGTTAAAATGCAGTGTAGCAATACAAGTGCCAGGTTATTCAGTATAGATGCAGACAGTTTGATGCTTTTTCATGAGATCATTGGTTTGGTGGTGGGTAATATTTTACAGCACAGATTTTTGCATCAGAGGCTTGTGTCCTGAGTTTTGAGGTTGTGTTTTGAGTCACTTTTTACTGAGGATGTGACCTTGGGCAATTACAATGTAATTTTCATGCCCCAATTTGTTCTCCTAAAATACCTCACCTACTTTGGTGCTCACCTCAAAAGGTATTGGTGTTGACTACAAAAAATATTGTATACAAAATTATGCCACAACTCCTGATATATCATATGTACTTGATAGATGTTAACATTTCATACATTTCACATAATAAATATGTATTGCATGTCTTCTGTATAAGACAACACATCTTATATTCTAAGGAAGAACTCAGGTTCCAAGAGACAGAGACCCAACTTGAGCAAACCATTTTATCCTTATCAAGAGAAAAGTATGACCTAATAAGGAGATCAGAGATTCCCATTGGGTGTCTGTCTGAGCCTTCCCCTTTATCTTTGTCTCCTTCCATTCTTTCTCCCAACTTTCTTTTCCCCATTCTTGTTCTGTCTCTTCTTCCTTCCTGTGGTACAGGAGGAAGGAAATATTTGATTATTGCTGAATTTTATAATCCACGTTACTTTTTTAAAGAATAAACAAATTACATGGCATAGAATTGACCTAAGCATATGCACTATACATCTCCTTCAGTAAGATATGAATTTCCAGATTGGAGGTGGGGATGGGTTCCCGGATATGCTTTCACTACTACATATCAGGTGTCTGGCACAGTATTTGTCATGAGCCTGGTACATAGTATGTACTCAGTAAATGATCAATGGACAGTTTTACTAAAGGACTTCCTTATTGAGATTTTCTTCTTTAAACACCTATTACAGAATATTACTTTAAAGTTTGGTAGCTGAGTAACATTTAATGACACATTGCATTAAGACCCATAGTATTAATCCCTACTTGTTTATCTACTTAGTAACTTTAGACTCAATATGTTCTATTTGCTTATGTTAAAACTAGTTAGATAATGGTGAAAACTATTGTTTTTACATTTTGTATCATTAAATTCTCTTAGAAGTGACAGTAGTCTGTTTCCAGTTTTAATTGCTCTTCTTAGGGAAATTTGCCCTCTAAGAAAAATAGATCTGTATAAATGCTTTTAAATCTAAAGTACTAATGAAATTAATTGTGTAAATTATTCTGATCAAGCTAAGGCAAATCTGATATGTATGACATATATATATGGCATATCTGACATAATATGTATATATATTTAAAGATAATGTTGTTTAAAAAAGTTATAAAGTTTGGAACTACACTCAAGAAGTATGATATTAATTATTTTACTCAGCTGCTTTCTATGTTTACTGGGAGAAGAGAGCACAGTGATAACTGGCAACAAAAGTTTTTATTATTCAAATGGATCGTATTTTACTTAGACCTGAGCCTGACTTGGAGATAAACACGACCACAGTAGTACATACACATATGCCCATAGTCCAATCAGGGAAGGAGTCCTGTGGAAGCCCACTCAGCACAAAATTCCCTAAAGAAGCAGCAGTGAGGTTTAGGATTTGTGATTTTGAAAGTAAATTTTACTCTTTTTCTCCAGTGGCGAGAAGTAATGTCTTTTCATCAACTGATTATTAACTGTGTGTTTTCAGACAGGAATTCTGAACTTGCATTAATGAAACGCTCTCAGTAACCCTGCTAAGTATGCCAGCGATTTGTAAATTCCTTCAGGATGCCTCCTATTTTCTTATCACTACTCCTTCATTGAAAACTACCATCATCATTGCCCACAAGAAACACAGAAAATCCCTTCAAATGAAAAGAAATTGCTAAATCAAGTCCATAACTCTTAAGGAAAAACCAAAAGGCTAATGCAAATTTGTTTACCTCATAGTTCATGGTAAACAAACATTAGTGCTGTCAGCTTTGCAAATTACTGTTCATTTTTGCTATATTTGCCATATTTCACTCTCTTCTCAGACTGCTTAATATTGGTGTTTAGTTATCATTTTGTAGAAAACACATTATTTCACATGTTAAACTCATTGTTAACTTTATAACTGCATTTCTTCAGGTGGACTTGCAAATTATAAATGTTACTTTTTAACTAGCCAAATGAGTTCATTTCTTTGGTAAGTTTACTTTTCAAGGAGCAGGGCTTGACTCTGATTATGAAGTATATTGTTTGTCTTCCGTGACTCCATTTAGTGAAATCCTTTGATGTATTCCAGGAACTGTGCTAATCATTTTAAGAAATCATATTAGCTACTCCAGGTATTTCAGGTAGTTGGTTTTTTTTTTTTTTTTTTTTGCCTCATGTTTAAATTTGCCTCATGTTTCAGGTAGTTGGTTTTTTTTTTTTTTTTTGCCTCATGTTTAAATTGATGACTCTGAGATCCTTAGACACTAAAGTGCTTTATCTGGCACTTACAGCTGGGATTTGAATTCTTCCCAGAGATTTGGAGAATAGACGAGAAGAAAGTGTGCCTGTTGTTCTTTTTTAGTCACTAATTTTTAAAAATGATCTCATTTCTGCATAAGCAAAGAGAAACATGCCTCATTTGGGGGGAATAAAAAACTATGGCATGAGATAGAAAATTTTTGGAAGGGTAGGGTGTGGCTAGATTCTAATCTGGGGATGGGGACATCATTGGTGGTATGTTGACAGTTGGGATCATTGTCAGAGTATGTAGGATTCTGAATTCCCACTTCTCTTTTTTTGTGTTGCCTTTATTCACCTGGCTCATGTATTCCTAGCTGTATCACCAGAAAAGAAAGATTCCACATTTGGGGAAGTGCTATGGATTTTCCTGGACTGGTCCAACTTCATTTGCTTCATATTTCCGATTTCTTCTTTATATAGTCCACTTGGAAATCTTCTTTAAATCAAAATTAAGACCCCATATTTTATAAAGAATGAATTTTACCTTCACAGAGGACTTTTATCTTCCTCTAGGGACTTGGGTGATAATTCTTCAATTGAACATCTATTTAGATTCTGTCCCCTCAATGAAGCTTTAGAAAGAAACTAGTTCTTCCCTGCCAAAAGATAAGAGTGCTTATCTGTTAGATAAAAACTTCTAGAATGGAGATAGGGGAGCTTTTGAGACAAGCGTTTGAAGTCTATACCATGGTTCTTAGTTTTTTTAGGAGGACAGGGCAATTAATTTTTATTTTAATATTAATTTTCATGCCTTTCCTCATGTAATTTGGAATATATTTTAATGTATTTAAAAATGTCATATGCATTGAATTTCTCTGGTTTGAGACTATTTTGTTGAGATTGTCTTGGCTCTTGATAGAAACTAAAAATGAAGTAGCTTAACTGAATAGCAGAATTTAATTGGCACTGTGAGAACATCTGGAACCATTGGAAGTTGCCAGGGTATATTGGCTCTTGGGTTCTCACTTCTCTTTTTTGGCATTTTCTTTGTTGTTCACCTGGCTCATGCATTCCTAGCTGCATCACCCGGAAGAGAAAAATACCCAGGTTGGGGAGGTGCCATGGATTTTCCTGGACTGGATCCTGTGGTCTTCTCTTTAATCAGTTACTGAGACCAAGGGTAGGAAGATATTTTAATTTTCCTGTCTACTACTACTACTGTGGCTGTGGAGGTGGAGGTATGAAGATTGGTGGTCCCCAATAGAATTTTTTTGTGTTTGGGGGAGATAGTTGCCCATAAGAAGGAGAGAGTTATTATTTGAATTATGCTGTACAAGGGGAATAAAACCTGATGTATTCCACAGATCTCTGAGGCACTGAAAAGTCCTAAATAAATGTTCAAGTGTTTGCTTACAGCTTCGGAAGGCTGATTGAGTTACCCCAGCTGCTCTTCATTCATTTTCTGTAGGATCTGGAAATTTACCCTATGGGAATATTTACTTAAAATGGAATATATACATATTTTAGGACATGAAAATTATTAAAACATTTTTATCTGTTTAACTTAGTATAAGGGCATTTCAAATGATAGATTGATAACTTTATCTCAAAGCACAGGCAGTTGGCAGAAATAAATCTATACTGGACTTGAAACTAAAGAATCTGCAATTTGTAACTTTTTTCTAACTACTTGAACCAACATTGCTCTCATATGATCTATATATTATATATGTCACCTTTACTACTTTATTATGTCCTACTTTCCTCAAACTCTCCTTTCATTGATTTTTTGTGTTCTGGTTTTATCTCACCAGTGAGATTTTCAGCCTAACTGAGGTGGCAGCACAGCTATTTTCTAGGGCCTGGCATCACAGCATGACCACAGGCCTATTTAGTTAATGAAGTAGATTTTTTTTTGTCTCTCTATATATTGTATAAGTACAGCCTCATACTTTTTTCCATATTTAATCGATCTTCTCATGGTACTCTTTTTGGCTTCTTATGGGTAAATATAAAATTAGCCTATAAAGTAACAATCATGCATCCTATATGATGCCTTGAGTAGAGTCGAACTAATATTGATTATAGGAAATTGTAGAATCTGTGTTAGAAATTTTTAGAAATTTTTTATTAAAGATTTTTTTGTTGTTGTGAGTCCTCTCTCCAAGGGACTCCTTATTTGTGGGGGTTTCAGAAATGGTTTCTGTATTTGAAGACTTACGTGTAAAGATTCTGGAATTACTATATAACATATATATCTGAGAGAGCACAACATCCAGTTGCATGACCCCTGAAATGATTTTATGATCAGAGACAAATAATTCCATTTAAATTCTTCCTTGAAGTGTGGTTTTAAAAAAAATAAAAAGTGAATGTTCATTTGGAAGACATTGCACATCAAAAATGATTTGAATTTAGATAGGTGCCTTCCTGGTCTTAAGCTCCTATTAGTTATCTTTTTGCTTACTTAATGAAGATCAACATTATTTAGGAAATGTCTCTTGGCAGAAACTTGTGACTATTTACTATTATTTCTTTTTTTTAACTTAGCGACTATATGCCTTACTTGTTTGTTTTGCATGTTGCTGGAGTTATTTTTGGGTAGCTGGATTGCTTTGTGTAATGTACACTTTTGAAACCCTCTCAATTCTCAAAGTGGTTTCCAACTGTAAAGAAGCTGAGTAGGTAGTTTTCCCTTGAAGATTAAACTTCAGTCACAGGAAATACCCTTGAAAATGCTTCAATACTTGTTGGAGTTAATAGGGATAGAATTTGGTAATTGTAGTGGAACCCTTTACACCTTTTATCTTGTGTGTGGATAGTATCATTCTCATTTTAATAAACCATTGCTTGAAGAGGATTCTGTCTTCAGATTTCTATATAAGGTAAATTGGTTTTTGTTAGAAATTTTTTGATGGAAAATTTTTGATATGGACAGTTTCTTATGGGGCATGTTTTATGTTTATTTCCACTTTTGAAGTTACTGTATTTTAGATTCTTATCACCATGACTTCCCCCCCTGTTTTACTAATACTTGATCCTGTTAAAAACATTGCACCCATACTTGGTGATTTAAATTTGTTTAAATAAAAATTTGATTAAATATTTATTGAGCACACACCTCCCAGGTACTGGACTAGGTGCTAGTGAATACAGAGTGACAAAATGGTCTTCATGAAGCTTGTAGTTTAGAGCCTTTAGTAGATCCCCCTTTATTTTCTAGAATAGAGAGGAATCTTTGTTCTTAGCTAAATTCTTTTAGAATCCAAATCTTACATGGAATCCAAATCTTATACAGAATGCTATGCATAAACCAGAACAAATGTTTTCAATGATCTGTCCTACTTTGGAAAACCCTGGCTTACTACATGTTTTCAGTTTTTCCATAAATTAATATTTCTTCACAAGGTCAGTATATAAAACTGAAAATACAGGCAGAATTGACCTGGCTGAAATGTGTATGGTGGCACCCTTTCCTTCACCAACTCCTTTCTTGAGGCGCCTTCAGAAAATCCTGGAAAGCAGTTTGAAAATCTGTCACATGACCATCTAGTACTAGAAAAATCACTTTACTACTGAATGGTTACCTATTGGGTATTTTGGAGTGGTCATTATGAAGACATAAAGATTCTTTTATGTTGTCTATAGGCGATATCAGCTTTTCATAATAACATTTTCTTTTCCAGGGAAAACAACCCATTAGTAGTGTGTAGAACACACTTTGAACTTAGAAAATGTTCAATAAATTAGGTATTATGAGATACTATTTTTTGAAAATCATGTTTTGTGTAGTAATTGTCCATTTTATAATAATGATTTCAGGCAAATATTAATATTAATTTTTCTGATGGCCCAGAATATTAATTTACATGTATACTTAACCTTTAACAATGTGGGATTGAGCTTTGTGGGCCCACTTATATGCAGATTTTCTTGTAAACTGCCTATAAACTTATAAAATTGAAAAATACAGTATAGTATTGTAAATGTGTTTTCTCTTCCTTATATTTTCTTAATATTTTCTCTCCTTTAGCATACTTTACGTAAGATGACAGTATGTAATGCATATGACATGCAATCCATGTGTTAATTGACTGTATATATTATTGGCAAGACTTCCACTCAACAGTGGGCTATATAAGTGGTTATGTTTTTTTTGGGGGGGAGGTGATAATTACATGTGGATTTTTGACTTCTTGGGTGATTGGGGAGATCTTTGTCCCTAACCCCAAGTTGTTCAAGCATCAACTATGTATGGATAATGAATTCATTTTGAGTTCCAGATTATAAAGAACTACCTGTATTTCTAATGCTCAATTATTCACTGAAACTCCTTTCTTGTTAGATTTTTTTTCTTGCCACAGTTTCCTTACTTATGACTCTCTGAGATGTGGCTGCTAGAGTTTCCTTTTTGTATATAGTTGTTCTGTCATATCAAGAGATGATCATGCATGGTTTAAGTATGAGACTCAGCTGTGACTGAATTACTTTCCTTAGCAGATTTTTATCTGGTGTCGTTGTAGGACATCAGCTCAAATACCTCACCCTCCAGGCCATACTTTGTAAATATTGCTTGTTGGTCAGGACTGATGCTTAAGTGATACCTCCTTATAAGTATATTCATTGTAATTATAGTTTTGGTTGCTCGGCAACTAACTCTGAGACTCAGGTTTGTGTGCTAGGTGGTTCTTGGATAGTAGACCAGAAACAACACCTGTGAGGTGAGAATAAGGCAGGACTGGACAGAAGGGGAGGAGGTTAAAAAAAGTGTAGTAGAGATCTGAGCAGAAGCCAAAGGCAGCTCTGTAGCTGGCAGGGCCATCGGAATTTCCCCAAACTGAGGAAAGAGGACCAGGTGTTTAGAAGAAGGCGTGAATCATTATTACTTAGGACTGCCAGTTCCTCCTTTTCCAGGAATATGATCTTGAGAGAGAGAATGTGACCTGGGATGAGGAGGACGTGGGGTGAGGAACTTCCTTTAGGTGAAGGCAGTGAGGACTTCATCTGGAAGGGGACCCTGAATACCTACCACTGCATCTCCCACAGTCACTTTTTGTTTCTTGCATTCACCTATTTTTAAGAACTGAAAATGAAGTAAGTAATGTTCTGTTTCCAGAGCTAACTAACGAGACTTCATAATTTAAAATACTAGTGCTGGATCATGGGTGAATTGGTGGTGGGCTACCCAAGGGGAATACAAAATGTGAAAGACATAAATAACAATAAAAATATATATTAAAAATAAAAATAAAATAAAATAAAAAATACTAATGCTTAAACTTTAATAAATGCACAAATATTAAAACATAAACATCATCAGTAATGTGAAAATATAATCACACATAAAATCAACAGTTGTTCAGCTTTCTGACACAATTAGGAATAATCTTTGATGAAAAAATATTTGTAAACTATGCACTTCAGAAATACTGAGTTTGTGATATATAATGTAGGTACTTTCCCTTTTGATTCATGGAGTTTTTTTTGAACAAAAGGACAAAAGAAAAACTTCAGGTAGTGGTTTAATGGCTTTGTACTTTCTGTGTATCTTATTTAAAACGCCATTGTCTTTTACTTGGAACATATGGTAACTCTCGTTTCAAAGGCTAGTGATTTCTTTCCCCCACCCAGTGGTGAGCTTTAAAAGTGGGTGAAGGATAAGAAAGTTAGTGGAGAAAATTATTCTGTATGAATATTGAAACTCTGATCTGCTTATAGCAGAAAACATTTCTTCCAAAAAATCGGATCACCTGCAGTTATTGTAGTGATCATAGTAAAGTGTAGGTGTGTCCTTGGGCAGGGGAATCAGCTTATAAGTCTGTCACCTCTGTCTTGCTGACATCCTCCTTGGGGTGATTGATGGGGAAACAGGAATGGTATGTGGCATTGGAGAGCATATCTTGGGCTTTGGAGTTAGTTAGGTCTGAGGTTGGGTGCCAGCCCTCTTGAACATGTAAATTCATGCCTCTGGGAGCCTTGGTCTCCTCATCAGTAAAGTGGAGGTGATAATAGTAGAAACTTGTATTACAGAATCTTAGCACAAAGTTTGACATATTGTAAATGCTTGATAATTAGTAGATATATTACATAATCTACCATTTGTGGATTTGTTTTCATATTTAATTGTAATTATATTTATTGTGATTTGTATCACAATTTTATTTTATTTATTTTTTAAAGATTTATGTATTTATTTCTGCATACAAGCCGGGATGGTAGACCAGAGGCGTGGGACAGTGAGAGGGTTCACCAGAGACAGAGTGGGGAGCAGAACAGGCAAATCGACTGAAGTACACTGCTGCTGCTGAGGGAAGCAGCGGGCGAGGCAGGAGAGGTCTGTGGTGCCATGTGGGAATCTCCCCGGCCGGGTGTCGAACTCGTGTCTCCACTGCCGACAGCTCCACAGCGCAGTGCTTAACCACTGCGCCACCAGGGAGGTCCTGTATCACAATTTTAATAGACTATAATAGACCGTAAATAGACTGAGCATATCTTTAAAAGAGAAATATAGAAGACCAGTTCATAGAAGAAAACCTGAATCAGAGAAAACAAAGTGAAAAATGATGCTTTACCTACTGACAGTTTGAAATGTCAGCCTGTTGTTATTTAGTTCATGATATTGTTTATATTACACCCACCAGGATAACATCATTTTAAATCTATTCTTTGAGTAAAGCACTCAAAGATGTACCTTAAAATTAGATCTTCTTAAAAACATTTATATAAGGGCCTCCCCGGTGGCGCAGCGGTTGAGCGCTGCGCTGTGGAGCTGTGGGCAGCGGCGAGGCGAGTTCGACGCCCGGCCGGGGAGAATCCCACATGGTGCGGCAGACCTCTCCTGCCTCGCCCGCTGCTCCCCTCAGCAGTGTACTTCTGATCTGCCTGTTCTGCTACCCACTCCGTCTCTGGTGAACCCTCTCGCCGCCCCACGCCTCTGGCCAGCTTGTATGTATAAATAAAATAAAATCTTAAAAAAAAAAAACAAAAAAAACATTTATATAAGACTGGTTTTGAATAAAGCATAACCTTGTAAATATCTAATTAGTATATTCATAGTTCATTAGTGATTAATAGTTTTTTAATGTTAGCAGAACTGCTTGAGTCATTATATCTGAAACAAAAGCACTGTCATAAAAGTTAAATGAACAACTAATAATGTCAACAAACCAGTATGTACTTGAAACTATCAGTGGTAGACATCTTATTTGGTGGTTTTCAAAGGATGCAGAGAAGTGTGAGATATTCATATCCTTAGATAATTAAGAATTCACTGCATACTTGACCATAGGTGGCACATGATAGATACCTGACTATGAGCCAGGCAGTCACTCTACCTGCTAGGTGAAAAAGGGTAATTCATGTGACAGTTTCTGGCTTATGATTGGCATTCTCTTGCTCATAGAACCAATGCCTATCCAGATAAAAGTGATTTATGCATGCCTGACAGCGGTTAGCTTTGGAAAGTAGTAGATAATTACTACATGTAAAATATAATGGAAGGACTCTGGGAGGAAGAAAAGAGGTGAGATTGCTGAGATTTATTATGGTCAAAGAAAGTATCAGGGAGGAGCTGGAATGGGGCAGTGCTTGGGAATTGATATTGGAATCTGACTGGAGGGTGCTGGTTGAGGTGAGGAGATGTTCATTCTCAGTGATGATAGCTTTAGAATCAAAGGTCATCCCTCCCTCCCCTGCCACTTTTACTGTTTCATAGCTAATTTTCTAACTAATGTTTGTAACTGCCACACGGTATTAAATCTGCACTGGAAGTTAATGTTCATGAGATTCCTGTGCTGCAGGCCAAACTTCCTGAAGAAATGTGTGCACATTCATCCACAAGATGTTAGTAACAGTGATGTGTGTTTCACCCCCTTCCAATTACATGGAAAATGCCTAGAGTTTTTCCTGCAAAGCTCTATATGTGACAAATCCTCAGTAACTGTTGAATTAAAGTAGGTTACATTAAAGTGGTTTTTGCTAGGGTATTTTGTTACAGGAACCTAACAGACTTACATGATAGTCCTTTGCTGGTTAGGGCCTTGAACTTGGGGGAATTTTGTTGTTTTTTTGTATATGAAACATCGTATAGCTCTCTATGTTGATTCATTTCCTTTGGTCTATAGACAATTTGCATAGATGATTTAAATATTATTTAATAAAACATTCAATCAGTTACAGGGAATAGAGAAGCATACAAAATATCTCATAGGTATCAACATGGTCATGAATAAATAGGTTCATTTTAAGTAAGATAATGCCTAAAACAGGGAAGAGGAGGTCCTCCCCTTAAAGTCATTTTTTCCCACTTGTACTTCACTAGGTGTGAACATAGTGTGGATTTTACTTTGGGGATTTGGTTCTAGTTGGGAAATTTTCACCTTTTAATTATTTCTGAAGCTGCTAACCTATCACAATAGTTAGTTAATCACAGAATTTTGTCAGTAATCACTTATGGTCTTAAAATGAGCTTGATCTTTAGACAAGTTGAGACACTGTCTCAATAACCTGAGACGCTGTCCCAAATCTAAACAAAGAAAATAAACAAGCCATCTGACTTCGATGTTCCTAAGAAATGGTATACTTGCAGCAAAGAATTTAGAATAGGCTAGTAAGGGCAACCTGGGATGAGAAGTATGGAGCGGTTGATCTATATTCTAGGAGCAGTAAAACCCTGGGTCAGAGTTGACATAGAGCCATCTTGCCTTACCTTTTCCTCCTTCCTTTTGAGTTGATAGTTCAACTTCAGATTTTTATCTTTAATTTTGGTGTTTAGTTTTCAGAAAAGTATATCTGGATATTTACTCTCTCCATCTTTGTTCAGTCTTTTGTAAACAAGTATAAATACCATTTATATACTTGTGTGTGAGTGTGTGTTTGTGTGCACATGCATGTTATGAGGGAGGAGACCCTCTTGTTTGGGGTATATATCTATGTTTTTCTTTTCATGGGTATATTTGGTGATGTAGACTAAGCATTAAAAATAGGTGAGATGTGGCCATAAATATACATTGGTTGGTTGTCATTTAGTTGTGCTAAAATTTTATCTTCCCAATTCAGTTGGAATAATTTCATTAACATTGCCTTAGGAACAGGATATATGGTTGAATTTTCTTTTAGAGCATTGCCTAGTGACATCAGATCCAATTAAGTTTTGCATATGTTATCAGTGGCATTAAATGCAATGAAGTGTGGTGTTAAGTAAAATTAGAAAAGTTATTTGAGTAAAAACTAACTTGTACTTAATATATATTGAGCTAGTAAATATAACCTATGGTAGGTCTTAAGAGTAACTTCATTTTTACTTAAAATGTGAAATAAACATTTAACTTTATTTTTAATATCCTTATATTTCCTCATTAACCTTGCCTACAAAATTTAGTGTTGTGTAAGATATCGTTTTAAAATTTGTTAGTAAGTTCACAGTAAATAAATTCAGTTCTTTCAACTTTGGAAAACAGAGGAACTAGAAATGAGTATTTCTGGTCTTCAAAGATGAAAAATTATTATTCTCTATAATCAAGATTTCAGAAGTCACATAATCATGAAATAAATAAAAGTTGCTTTGTTATGAGTAGTATTTTTTAAAATTTACAACCTATTGGACAATTACAAGATTCTTAGAAAGATTTGGTAGAAAAATAAATGTTGGTATGATAATTTTGTATATCTGCTTGTTAACAAAACCATTTTAAAAGGTTTAAAAAGCCTACCCTGGTTTTCTTATAAACAAACACAAACCAATCT
Source organism: Scalopus aquaticus (assembly GCA_004024925.1). Classification (NCBI taxonomy): domain Eukaryota; kingdom Metazoa; phylum Chordata; class Mammalia; order Eulipotyphla; family Talpidae; genus Scalopus; species Scalopus aquaticus. The sequence goes on from PVIJ01010346.1 coordinate 38,807, forward strand.
CTCTCTCTCTCTCTCTCTCTCTCTCTTACTCTCTCTCACACACTCACGCGCGCGCACACACACACACACACACACACACACACACACACACACACAGGCATACAACCCCAAATATTCTTGGCTAGCGTGGGTGCTGTGAGTGTTAGAAGATAGATCTGGTGTCCAGGCTGTGGCTTGGTGAGTCATTGGCCAAGCGGTTTGCTGGCCTTGGATGTTTGTTCTTTATTCTGTAAAATATGGTTGGAATGGTGAGCTGGGGCAGTGAAATAGGTGATTCATAAGTTTATTTTTCTTCTGTCTAGTGTCCATTGGATACAACCCTATGATTGTTTGTTTTAGAATCTCTGCTTAGGTCATCTAAGTAGAGATTGGTGTTGAATTTTTTTACATGACATAATTTAGTAATAGGTATCCTTAGGATGCTAGCTGAACAATTATAAACCTAAAATTTTTATTTATGTTTAAAATTTTAGGTATGCAATACCTCCGGAACATGGAAAACGACTTGAAAGACTAGCGCAAGGTAAACTTAATTTCTGTGTTTCTCCTCTGGATAGGTTCTTTGTTTTTGAGGTATTTTTGCAGTGCTGAATGTCACTCTGTTAATTTTATTCTTTCAAGTCACAGACTTTTAAATGTTTCTCTAATTGAACAATCTAAATCTTTTTCACATTAATGTGTGGATATTTTTTCCGGTTGCAGAGTCTTCACGGTTATTTTAGTTGACTGCTTAGTATTTTATCAAGTGATGTGCTTATCCTATTTTGGTCATTTCCTCTTTTTCCTCTTTTATATAACATATTTAACATGCTGTATCTCAGAGTGTAGCTTTTTATGAGTACTTTTCACTTTGCCTTATCATTTCAACAAAGGTATGTTAAATCTCCTTTTGACTCCTACTGCGTGTTTGACTCACTGGGTTGTAAGTGTCTTTATGAAAGTATGAAGGTGAATGTCACCAGGGCATTAGGTAAACATGAGATTGTATGCCTTCTTATGTTGGCAGAATTAAACATACTCTACTATAACTTGACTTTTTTTTTTACGGTTTTGTTCATATTTGTAATGACCAGATTGAAGAATTCTGTGTACTTTATTGATGATTTTATTCTGTGCCCACTTGATTCTACAGAGAGTGCCGCCTTCTTCCTCTGTGCTAAAGTTATGCTGCCTTCCTCTACTTATAGCAGAGAAGAATCAGATTCACCCCTTGTCAGTATCTTCTGTTTGGCTAACTGTCTTTACCAAGGTAGAATTTGGTTGATAGCGACTTATTTCTAGTGGAAAGTGGAGTTTCAATTAACAACTTAAGGACAAGACATGCTACCTTTATCCAGGATTGACTCCTCAGTGAACATTGCCCTTTTGCTCAGGTGCTGATCTAAGTTTCATTGATATGTTAGGTTTGCCTTCTAGTAGGAAAAGACTTTTGTCCTGGCATTACATTTGCTTTCACTTAACAATGAAATAAGGATATTGAGGAACCCGTTCTTAGACTTGACAGTTCTGAACAAAACTTGATGTCTTTGTGTTGCTTTCCCCCAAATTTTAGAAGATTATTGGCTAGAACATTTACAGTATCACATTTGTAAGAAGCATTATTGTAGTTTGGCAGCCTAATAACTCTAAAGTCTTAGTGTTTTTATAATGTAATTAATAGTAATAATAGCAATGTAATTGTAATCTTGAACTTTGTTGCATTCAAGAGTTGTTAGAACTCTTTACTTGAATATTTAGGTGAATGAATCCTCATTCTGGAGGGCAGATTAGACCAGAGCTTAGAAAATGATTACCATAATCCTTAAATACATAGGAAATGAACTTTGTGTTAAACTTATATGCCGAACTGTTCTCTTCTCAGTAATAATTATTCCACCATTTTCCATTTGTCTTACCACCAGAGAATTTTAAAATTACAGACAAAGTAAGTTATAAGTATGAAGTCATGCTCAAATGTCTACTGAAAACTAAATGCTTTGATATAAAATATTTGAAAATGACTTTCTAGGAAAGTAGGTGTCATTTATTTAATGAGTAAGAGGTTAATAAATTTGAAGATATAACAAGGTTTTAAACTCAATTGCATATTTATTCAAAACTGGTTTGTAGCATTATTTTGAGAACATCAGGGAAAAGATGCTTTAAGACAGTGGAGGATTCCCATTCACTGACTAGATGCTAGCCAAATTAATTGAATACTCTTAAATAATTAAAATGATAAAATAATGCAGTAAATGTGATGGAGCATTTTAGGAGTCTAGGTCAAGGCAGCACTTGATACATAAAATGAAAAGCAGCCTCAGATATTTTCCATTATCTTGTCTGCACATCATAATTATCACACTTGCCTTTTATGCATGGCTGCTTTCATCTTTGGTTTCTATTGAAATTTTGATTGACTGTGGCACCTACAAATATTTTATCTGAAAGACATTAGGCCTGCATCTAATAAAGGCAGCAGTTTGATTTTGCCCTTCAGCTGTTTTCTCATTTATACTGTTTTTCCTCCCAATGTTATATAGATATAAATGTAATAAAAAATCTGAAGTCAATTGTTGCAGTTTTTATACTTGTTATGTGCCTCTGATGCCATTGCATTCTCTCTAATTTTTGGTATGGTACAATTGAATGAAAAAGTGTAAAGGAAGAATATAGGTATAATGTTAAATCACAAATACCAGTTTTAAAGATTTTCAAATGTCTAAATCTCATCTATTTTAGAAGTAAGACAGTCTCTTTGCTGTTATATTAATTTAAAATATGATTACAGTAAATTGAGAATGACGAAACATTTTTTTGCATAACTGTTTCTATTGGTCTCTTATTGTGACTAAAATGCTAATATTTAAAAGAAATTGAAGATGATTTACTTTGGTCAAAACTTTGTTTATTAGGAAAATAACATGTGAATTAGGATTTAGTGCAGTTGATTTTGGAAGTGTGGGTGATCAGCAAGGAATATTGTTTCAAATGGCAGTATGAAAGAAGAATTTGAAGACCTGATATTTATTTGTAACAATTGTTTTGACTTACCGGAAAAACAAATTTCAGCAAAAAGAAACAGAAGCATCATTGTAGGAAGGATTGATTTAGTTTATGTTTTCTTATAGGCAGCTTAGACAATTATTTTTGGTGTGTATGAATGTTTAAATGACTAGTAATTTTGATTTTGAGATTTTGGAACACAGTCTTTGCAGGGATCTCAGTTTTAGGAATTGAACAGGGTCTGTGGGTGGGATGCAGGCTATTTGAGGACTCTGTGATTATATTCAAAATTGAGCATATATGTGGATTTCTGGCACAGCGTCATCAAATCATTTAAGAGCATTTGGTTCCAAAGAAATTATGAAACACTGCTGTCAAGAGTGTAGAACAGTAGCAATAAGTAACATGTCACTTAATTTCATGAACAGATTTTAAATTGACCTGTTCTTATATTTCTGTCCTGGAATAGGAAAAATATACTTTTATTAGCTCTCAAAATGATAAATACACTATCCCCTTAAGCATTCACTTAGCTGATGGTCTGAAAATATTAAAATGCTAGTTCTGAAAGACTAATATGTAACATTGCCTTCATTATAAATAATCAATTTTAAGTGCCTCCCCCAAGACATAAACTATGAATAAGTCCAGGGATATATATCCTCAGCCTTCATGCCTAATTCATGCCTTAGACGTGGAGATCAAGTATGGTATGTAAGGGTATGTTTATTTTGATCTTATTATCAGTTGAACTGCATTAAAAATGAAGTAGTTTCTAAACTGTTGATGTCACTATCTATGTTTACATATATTTGAATATTTTATATCCAGCCATGTTTCTAGTACGGTTTTAGACACTGGAAAATAATGCATGGTGTACATCACCTAGCATAGTTTCAGTGAAGAAGTGAAAGACAATTGTGAGAAGTGGTACCACAGAATGAGGAAGGGGATGAGATGAGAGCTAGCAAGGAGGGATTATTATGGAGGGAAGCTAAGAGTTCCTTGATTCTACGGGGTGGAAGCCGAGCCAGAAAATCTTGGTTGGGTTGACTGTGATCTGTTTGTACCCAAAGATATTGACCTTGGGCATCCTGGGTGACCCATGCATATATGGTTTCTGTGTCTTCCCAAGAAGGGAAAAAGCAGGAAACGGTCTCAGTAAAAGCCATATGTAATGACCCACATACCTACCTATTAAATTGGGTAGAAATTTTAGCTTTAAATGTTCTATCATCAACTTGAAATGGAAAACACTTGCCCATTACAAAATACATTATGCTCAGGAGATAAAAATATGGCAGTTATGTAGAAGAGCCACCGTCCAGTGTTATGCCATGACCGTGTATTTCTCCCACTTGTCTTCCAGGAGAGCTCTATGGAGCTGTATGTTTACCGGTAGAGATGTTGATGGATTATGGGACACACAGAGTTTAGTGAAGCCTGCTGGATGATAGCTTTCTGTTTAATCTTGAGTAATTAATTGTTCAGAAATGGTAGGAAACACAGAGTGACCAACTACAGTTTAAGTTACTAATGCTGACCTCTTTTTTTTTTTTGAAGATTTATTTATTTATTCATACAAGCTTGGGTACAGGCCAAAGGCGTGGGGCAGCGAGAGGGTTCACCAGAGACAGAGTGGGGAGCAAAACAGGCAGATCGACAGGAATACACTGCCGAGGGGAGCAGCGGGCACGTCAGGAGAGGTCTGCCACACCATGTGGGAATCTCCCTGGCTGGGCGTCGAACTCCCATCGCTGCTGGCTGCCGAGCTCCACAGTGCAGCGGTTAAGCTGCGGGAGGCCTTCATGGTGACCTCTTAAATAGGGATGTGACCAAAAATTACCAGATTTCTCTCTACATACGTAACTGATTGATCCTTTTTTTTTAAAATTAATCAGCTTGTTAAGAAATTTAATGTAAATCAAATGGGCAAACAAATCAACAAACATTTCCAACAGAAGTAATCCTTCCAGCACCTTTTTTTGGTGTTCTTTTAGTTACCAGCCATTTGTATGATTGCTGTATTTTTTAGACTGCATATCAGTTGTCAAAGGTACAAACTAACAGTTGTTAAAATGAATAAAATTTTGGGATGTACTGTACAGCATGAGGACTGTAGTTATCAATACCTTATGATATGATTGAAAGTGGTTAAGAGAGTAGATTATAAAAATTCTCATCTTATACAATTATAATATGTGAAATGGTGATGAGTGTGTTAACTAAACTTACTGTGGTAATCAAGTTACAGTGTATAAGTATTTGTTACTTTGTACACTGTAGAGTTATACAGTGTTGTATGTCAGTTATATATTAGTAAAGATGGGGGTGGGAAGAACTAATGAGGAAGGTAATAATAGCATCCTGGTTATAAAGAAGGGGAAATTGAGTAATGGAGTCTCTGAATGGTTGGAATCCATGTCCCTGCAAAACTGAACTCGAGGTTTTTATCAACTGTATTCTCTTTTATTATGCTGGACATGTGGACAGGGTGGGGTTGGGCTTCAAATAATTTAAACAGTTGGGTCTTCTGTCTAAAACTTAAAATTATGTTATTTACTAGTGAGTAAAAAGTGTGTTTATTGGCAGCAATAAAGGAGAGAATAAAATTCTCATTAAGTTTGTGTGTTAAATACCTTAAAGAGTGAGTTGACCAAGAGCTATACAAAATCTGATGGCGCAGTTTATACCTCATAGCAGGCTGTCTCGCACGTGTTTCCACCAATAAATCCCTGCAAGGAAGAGAGTGAAACTCCACCCACAGTACTCATGGAGATTTTATATTTGGCTCCCCTAATATATTTTATTTTTTATGTTTAAATAAACCAAGTGGTTTAATATCACTGGTCAAGAGTGAGATCATTACTGACTTCAAAAGGTCCTAATCTGTAGTATCTTGGTGTGCTGAACATGAATATAACCCTGAAAATTTTTTATTAGCTCTCGTTTTGAAGATATTTCGTTTAATTCATTTTCTATGTTTCCCCTTGTAAATTTATCCAGTAGGACTGCAACAACATCCTAAATCAGCCTAGAATGATGTGATATTGCATCACATTGCATAATGCCATCATGCACACATCATCCAAAGTTGATCACATCATTTTCTGATGCAATGCAATACTGTTGCCAGGCGGCTGCTGAAGTAAGCTGACGTCAGCAGTGCACTACAGAAAGCCCTGTCAGAAAGGTTGAGCATTGAAAATATTTCAGACTTTGTGCGAGACAGTTTAAGCTACTGTTCCATAGAACTGTTCTTATTTTATCAATTTAGGCACAATACAGAACAGTAATGCCTCGAAAGTGTGTTAATAGCAAGGACAATTTCTGCTTTATTTGTGGGAAAGTGACATTTGCCAACCAGGAGAAAAGTATCACTTCTCAAGTGAAGAAGCCTAATCATCTTTACTTCAGATGCAAGGTTGGTGACCTTGGGCCTTGGGCCCTGCATGGATGCTGTGCTACATGTACAACAGAGCTTTCACAGTGGTTAAATAGCAAAAGACCATCAATGCCATTTGCAGTCCCCATGGTGTGGAGAGAGCCAAGCAACCACATAAAACACTGTTCCTTCTGCTTGGTTCCTCCTCTTTCCGGTGGAATAACGAAGCAAAAGAAGTCGAGAATAGTCTACCCAAACATTCCGTCTGCATTGAGATGACCAGTTCAACAACTTGCTACAGGGTGATGCGAAACAAGCATGGAATGCTTTTTGCCTAGTGTCTACCAACTTTCTTGGGAATGTTAGGGCAGAAAACTACAAGAACCAGTAGAAGACATGCTGATGCAGTCTCAGAAACTTGGATGCAATATGTCTCTAAAGATCCACTTCCTTCATTCCCATCTGGAATTTCTTCCCTGAAAACTGTGGTATGGTTAGCGCATCAATGGAACAGAGATACCAGGGAAAATGGTCCACTGCAATGCTGGCTGACTACTGCTGGACACTCCCCAGAGATGCTCCTGAACAGCTGTGTAAGAGACAAGGGAGGAAATCTAAGAAGTAGTCTATGACTTGATTTTTTACAGGTATTAACTGTAGTCTTATTACTATTGGCATGTATTTCATGATGCAAACATCCATTTATTACAAATTACCAAAAAAACTAGAGCCAAAATTAGAATTTGACTGTCATATTCGTGTTGAGCACATACAAATTGATAGGAAATGACTAATTTTATTTCAGTGATACGATTTTTGTAAAAATTTGTTGACCAGTGTATTACAAAAATAGGCAGTGAAGCAGCATGTATCTGGTTTATTCTTTGTGGTTTTTCACCTGGCATATTACTTTGTAACCATGGGGTGTGTGAGGTATGGCTGTGAGATGCTAGCTGCTGTTTTCACTGCTAGATTATTGAGGGGTCAGTATAGAGCTCTTTCCTTGTTGGACCTTTTGGATCTTCAAGACTGTGAAAGTGTAGACTATTCCATTGTGAGACCTGGTAAGCTGGGGAGCCTTTATGGAATAGTAATAGCAGTAAGATTAGAGTTTTAGAGAGTTCTGGAACATCAAGAAAGAAAATATTGGAATAGACAAAAATCATTTTGAAAGGGATATTTTTAACAGTTCACTTGCAAAAATTTAAACACAGACTATGTTTTCTTATTTGGTTGCTTTCAGAAAACTTTTAAGTTGAATTTTTAGTAAATGCTCTATTTTCTGCCAACATCATTTTATTATGTTTTTTTTTGCACCCAACTCCAAAGCTATTGTTTCACTTATTATGCTTTAATATAATATTTTTAAATAAATATTTCTCTAGCTGGCATAGTACTGAGACTTAAAATATTATCATTCTGTATATAATATGGTTCTGGTTATACTGGTTTACTTATATTTTGAAAAATACTTTTCATACACAGTTGGTGTGAGGGGGATTATGAACCCTGTACTGCTGCAGGTATTTTGAAGTAAAATTCATTTTGTATGTATTTTGTGCAGTTTATGAGGTGTTTTCAGGGCAATGTAAAATATAATTCTGATAACCTGTTGTAAATATAAATTCTGATCCAATGTGAAGTTCTTAATATACTGCAAATTACTTTCCTTCAATGGTTTTCCAATTTAAATTAACTTATGACCAGTCACCACATTGTTCAGGTCCTGATTACAAATCCATATCAAAAGAAAATTAAATAGACTCTTCTTTCTTCATTGATTTTAATTTAGAACTTAATTCATTTAGTGCTTCACAAAGTCACGTATTTGAAAAGTTTGATAGATCCTTGTGCATTGTATAACTAAAACATGTCTGTGGGTTGTGTGTTTGTACACCTCCACATTGTGCTTTCTCTCTGTGATGTAGGACTTAGGCCATCTTATTTTGTAGATAGGATTGTATATTAATGCCACACTTTCCATTCCCCAAAGTGTGCATTCTTTTATGTGGCTGCTTATTTTGTGAAATGTTTTATTTTCTATTTATGTGTTCTGAACATTAGCTGTAAACAGAGGGCTGTATCAAATGGCCATGCAGGGCAGAATTATTCCTGTTATTGCCATTGGTTTTGTAGAGAATGATATTATTTCTGATATTTCCATGGCCTGTAATTTTTTGTACTTCTACTTTTCTTTTTAAAAGTTCGGTATATATACATAAGCAGAATGTGTACTAATTTTTGCGGGTGATTCTTTATACGCTCAGTGACTCTTTTTCTGACTGATTTGTTTCCTTCTGATGACTTGCGGCCTCATACACTGCTTAGTGACATCAGTAAAGGATTATTTATATATTTTTGCATAAAATTGGGGTGTAGGCCAGAGGTGTGTGAGGTAGGGGCGAGAGGATTCACCAGAGACTCAGTGGGGAACAGCACAGGTGGATCTACTGAAATACACTGCTGAAGGATATAGCAGGTGAGACATATGTCAGCTGTGCCATATGTGGGTTAACTCCATGGCTGGGAATCATACTCAGGCCATAGTGGTGATAGCGCTGAGACTTAACTGCTAGGCCACCAGAGAGGCCCTTATTGACATTTAAAGTCTTCCTATGAAATACTTCTGTGAGGTTAAATGGTTATTGGTTAATGGATACTGGTAATCCTTTAGTCAAACTGATCATGTTCTTGAGTTATTTGCATGTAGTAAGTTTCACAGTTAGAGAAGTAATATTTTCAGTGACTTCATTTTGCTGGTAGAGGACTTTACACATATGCATCACATACATTTTCCTGGTAAGCTCTGTTCTCTTGGGTTGTCTCATTCTGTGATTCTCCCATCTTTTCTGTGGTACTTATCTTTTATTTCTTGCTTTCCCACTCTCTCCAGTTTGGTGTAGTTATCCTTTCAAAGTGAGGAAGGTAAAAAGCAGTCTCACAAGTATGTTTTTTTTCATCTAGTTTGCACAACTGAGTTAATAAGAGTCCATCTCAGACAGAACTGCAGAATTGAGGTCAGTGATAGAGAAAAAGGAATGTTTTGGTGCATAATATATGGTTGATCGAAAAGGTTGCCACATGTTCAGCCTGTTCCTTTAAAGACCTTCTCAAAAACTGCTCCCACACAGGTTGGTGGCCCGTTTCTAAGCAATTGATGACCAGGAAATTGTTTCAGGAAGTTAGTAGGAGTTAGCTGTTTTAAACTGATCAGAAGAAATGAAGGTGGGAAACTGCTGTATCCCGGGCATTGGGACAAGTGCTTCTGGAATGATCCTAAAAGGGAGTCAGAAATGAGAGATTCCTCTTTATGTTATGAAAATAATTCTTGGTAGATTTTTGTGTAAAGAAGTCTAACTTTCATGATATAAATATATATTTTTAATATTTAAAAGCTTTCCCTCTAAAGCCCAGGATCTTTTGATCATGGAGTTGGTTTGTTTTTACAGAAAACTGTTATTCTATAGTAATGCTAGAACTATCTGAGATTTTATCTTAATTGATATATTACTGCTTATATTTATTATTTCCACTTAGGGTTTTTCCCAAGCAGTTCTCAAGGGTGTGATGCATTTCTTCGCCACAAGATGACACTGATATCTCCTTCAGTATTGAAGAAATACGGTATTCCCTTTGACAAGGTATATTAGCATTACTCTTTAAAAAATTCATCATGTGTATGGTATTTGTGTTTAAGGTACATTTAATGTTAGGTAATATACCTTTAATTTCTAGTAGGATTTTTAGGATGTGGGATGAAAAATTCAGATTCATTTTTATAACATAACAATAATTTATCTAAATACTAATTTGAAATTACTTTTATTTCCCAGTACATTTACTGGAGATTTATACTGTTATAGTTCACTTATAACAATGTTGAAAATGAAATGTGGTGCATTCAACAATACAAGATGTAGCATTTTTACATTGAAAACTCTTACATGAGCAACATAATTTATGTATGTGGTATATGTGATCTGTTTTGTGAAAAGAATACAGAGTAATTATTATTAGCAGTTTGGCTAGTTAGAATTAATGATTATGGTACCAGTATGTTGCTTCTAAACACATTCAGACACAATACAATTGAGATTTCATTATGGATAAAGTTGTCTGATGATTTAATAATGAGATACTGCTTCTTTGGAGTTTTTCTAAAGATTAAGTTCTCTAAGACTCAGTACATGCTAGATCCCTCTTTCTTTGTGTCCATTGGTAGATACTGGGTCAGAATTACTACAGAGCATGGCATTTTTATGTGAAGAAGCTGAAATGAAGAAAGCTTTTGACAATAAATAAAAGACTATTTTCAGTTGGAGGAGGATTAAGTATTTAGCTGCTTGCAGAAACATTAAAAAATAGCTCCACTCGCCATCATTTTTTATTTGACTTTTCTTCCCAGAATCCTTGCTGTTTTCTACCTTAGAGACTTTTCATTTGTGACTGAATCTTTAACTTCTTAATCTCAGGTCCTTGAAGTCTCCCTCCCATTCCTTCCCTCTTTTTAGGTTTTGTTCAAAGCAGAATCTTTGCAAGTACCAAGATTCATTCTCCAACTTGTGGTGGTTTTTGCTCCCTCAAAAACCATCTATGCATCAGTCATGGATAAGCCATACTTCTCTTGTGTGATAAGGATGCTCTCCCCACTGATCTACTCACATACTTTTACCTTTGACAAAAGAAGTGTATTTCTGAGATGTGTATTATGGGGGGACATCTACAGGTATGGATTGAAGCTGGTTATGGGCTGCAACACTGTCACAGGTACAGTGGGCAGAGGCTGTTCCCCATAGAATGGGCTCCAGGCTTTTAAGTCATGAATATCATCAATGAGTGATTCTTTGAAGTGATTGACATGAGCTTAATTAAGCATTCTCCTTTAAGTTGGAATATTAGAAGACAGAGGAAGAGTAGATTAGAGTCCCCCAAGATGGAAAAACCTTCATGGGTTTTAGAAGTTGGTGATAAATACTGATTCAGTGGTCTTTAGACAGGGCATTACATGAAGTTGCTAGAACCCAGGATGGTTCATTTCTCAGGATGGAGGCCTTTGGAGCTTGCAATTGCCTTTCTAATCTTTGGGAAGAAGGAGGCACCCCTTCTGAGGTGTGACTCATGACATATTACTTGATAGATCACTAGGTGCACCAGGCTTTCATCTGGTCTTTTGAAGAATGGATATTTCATGGTTTCTGTGAGTAGTGGCAGAATGTGTGTTAGTCATCAAATGGTGAGACACCAGTGATTTTGAGGACATGAAATATGGAAGACTTCCACTTCCTCTTTTACCTTGATGAAGGGTATAGAATCTTATTCTATGATGATAATGTAACACAGGACAGAGTAGCACAGGCTTTGGAATTAAACTTCCCAGGTTCGTTCCTGATTCTGTCACGTAGGCAAATTGCATAACATAATTTCTGAGCCTCGGTTTTATCGTCTGGATAATGGGGTAAATAATAGTTCCTACTTAATAGAGGTCTTATGAGAATGAAAAGCGATAGTATATATGAAGCATTTTGCTATGTCTGTGTTACATACTAACATACTTTCATCGGTTTAGCGCTCTCTCTTTAGTGCTGGAAAAAATTGGAAAAATATTTCTTTTTCAATGAATATATTTCTACATATTCATATGAAAAATTATGTTTTATAAATTAGGTCTTTTAGATTATATGCATCTCAAACTCCTTTTATGAAATGGAATTGTGTTGCTTGTTTAGTCTTACAGTGAAATGGACTTGTTTTCTGTCCCTGTACTGTCATATTAGCTTATTGTATAGAGGGAGTAAATTAGCCCTACATTTTGGCTAATTGAAACTGACCTATTTCTATAAATTATATAGAGGCATAAAATTTAGAGTTTTATTTGATGGAAATAGATGCTCTTTTTCAATATGGCAAGAGTGGGATTTTCTAGGTAGAGTAGAGAAGGATTATAGGTGAGAGTCAGTTAAACAGTGAAGGTAATTTCTTTATTCCAGTAGCAGCATTTCTACCCTCTCCCCTTACCTTTAAGGTGAAGGAACAGGTGAAGGGTGAGTTTTGTCTTACACATAGTTCAAAGAAGTGCGTAGTTTCCAATCAAAATAAAAATTGATGAGATTCAGTGATACCATGCAAAGAGAGAATCAGGTTGTGTTCTCCTGTGACTCAGAATGATGGAACTAGAACCATGTTGAACACTGATAAGCCATTCTTTGCCTGCCAGATGGAAGCTGAGTTGTCACTCAACTGCAATAGAGTAAGACTGGCTATGGTGATATAGGGAGAGGGGATGATGACCTAAACTTCAGAATTGTTGGAAAATACTCCCAAGCACAACATTTCCATATCTCTAAATTGTCAATTGAATTTCAGTATGTGCACCTGTATTTATGTATTTATGTTGATGCACATATTCATATATTCATTTCTTCACACTTTAGGACTGAAAATAACCATAGTGACTGAATGAACAAGTGAGTAATAAATTTGGTAATCTAGTACAGTATAGGCAAATTAAAAGAACACTGAAAAATTTAGTTTCACTATTTTTCTATACTCATGGTATATTTTGTGTGTTTTCATAATCATAAAAAAACACATTTTTAATTTAAAAGTATGACTAAATGCATTTTTTATGTTTGCTTTATATTTCCTGACACATTTACCCAGGTTATTTTATTTCAGAATATACTCACTTATACATACATGTACATACACATAGAAATTTTACTGTTTATTGGAATGCACTCAATTTAATGTTTCTAAGTATTGTGGATGACTACTTGGGTGAATACCACCAACTCTTTAGCAAACAAGAATTCACAATAAAGTCTCTTCAGCGTGCTTTATCAAAGTTTCTGTAGCTCTAGCTTAAAAAAGTGTTAATTATATGACCTATAATATAAATCCAGTAATGTGAATTTTTAAAATATTAAAATATACACATTGTGATAAAATAAGCAGATTGGTTGGTAATGTGAATAAAACATTTTAATACCTTACAGTTTCAAATTAAATGTAGTATTTTCAATTATGGATTTAATGGTTGAACTATTGGGTTGTCAGAAAATTCATGACTTTCTAGAATTTCACTACTTGTTTAAAAAGGTCTTTTAAAAGTTTCCTGAAAAGTTACGAAAGGATTTGGGGGACTTCTTTTATGCTAGTATGACTCTTGATATCATGGCATGCTTTCCTTGTTTTTTAAGAGGAAATTTATTTTTAATTGTGTTCACAACTTGGGAAGGCATATAATTGGAAAATATTGTATGTGCTTTACCCTGTAGATCACCCAGGAGGCTGGAGAATTTATGATCACTTTCCCTTATGGCTACCATGCTGGTTTTAATCATGGTTTCAACTGTGCAGAATCTACAAATTTTGCTACTGTCAGATGGATTGACTATGGAAAAATTGCTAAATTGGTAAGTTATGCCTCAAAAATGAAATATAAATGTGTATCCTAGTTATTGTAGTGGAAAAGTTAAGATAATATGCAACATTTATTTATTTTTCTTATTGATGTTGTATGCTCTCATCATGGTAATTTATTTCAGAATAGGTATATTTATTTTACAGAGGCTATATTATGATTTGTAGCTATGTTTTTCTGTTTTGGGATTAATGTGGAGCACTTTGCCTTGAAAGGTAATTTTATGAAACTGTTGTTTGCTTCTTAAGGTCACCAATTGGTTTTTTGCAAGACTTTCTGGTTGCTCCCTGTGGTTTCATGTTAGGTGCACTTGGATCTCTGTATGTTAAAGTCAGTCCATGGGTTTAGAAATAAGCAACTATTTACAGAGGAAAGTGTCTGGTAAATTTGTAACAAGAGATTGAGGGAAGATAGTAAGAAGAAGTGATTTAAATTGCCCTGAGTGCAGAAATAAATTTCTTGATGTAGAACATATTTCAACAAGGAATATACATGTTAAATTTGGTGACAAATTTTGTATTTCTTGCCTAGTATATTTAATTTAGTTCACATACTGTGTATTTTCATTCACAAGCAGCAACTTCTGTTAAGTGCTGTGAAATAGAGGACATCTTCAAAGTGATGGTGTATTCTATTAGGTTGCTTCCTTTCCTGTGCCTTTTAAGGCAGAGGTGTAGGCTAGCAGAGGACAGCTGCCAAATGAAACTGTTTTATAGAATATGTAAAATAGATATAGATTTACTGGAAAATGATATATATAGTTTATATGGCCTTCTCTTAGCCACTGCATAGCACAAGTGACTGTTATTCATTCTACCTAAGTAAAACTTACACGTGGGACTATTGGATTAACTGGATAGAAATACATTCAGAAAAGATAACTTCATGTTTAATTTATGTGTGTTTTTGAAAATCACATAATACATTAAAAATATTAGTTCTCTGGTAGCCTGAGAAATATTTGAATGAATTCTTCAAATAAATGAAAGTTCCTGCTATTAGAAGACTTTTCCTGTTCTGAGTTATTTCTGTTTATGAGGGGTGATTTAGAAAGGAACAGAACTGAATGACTTCTTCCTATTACATGTCCTGCATGTTACAATAAACCTAATAAAGAAAAGAACACTCAGTGTATGTACTTGGCTGACTACTTTTGCAGAAATCTAATGCTTGCACATGTTTGAAATGCTTGAAATAGTCATAGCCTCGCGGTTGTAACAAGGTGTTATTTTATGATTGGTTGTAACAAGGTGTTATTTTATGATTTACATCTTTAATCATTGGCAGAATAAGTCAGCTAACACAGCTGTTCAGAGTCACTAGAAAAATTACTTGGTGTTTGTTTACTATAGGTCTCAGATCTGGTTCATGGTTTTGGCCATAATAGTTTCTCCCCAAGGCTAAAATGTCCTGGATAAATTGACACAATTGTTTGGAGTGTTTTTTTACATTTCTGTGTAAACATGGGGTAGGAGTGGGTGAGAGTAGGTGTGAGAGATTGATCGTCAACATCCTCTGATATCTTGACTGACAGAGCTTAGAATGGTGAATTGTTTGAAGCAGGGCACTGTGGTGGAGGAAGCAAAGATCTGAGGGAATTGTTTACTTTGAGTTAGTCATTGAACATTAAGAAAGACAGTAATTATATTATTTCTTCTACTGAAATTAGAAATACCTCTTACTAATGAATGAGGTATGTAAATGAAATAGTTATATAAATCATCATGCTGTGTGATTTATACCATTCCATTTAGTTAAGGTTGATGTCTGTTTTGGATCTGGTATTTTACTAGGGTCCAAAATGTTCAGTGTAATCTGTACCAGTTTAAGCTTGTCTGAATTGCATTTATTTGAGATATTTTAAATATTCACTCTTCCCTTGCTTTTGGTGAGTTGGTCCTTCTGTACGAGTGTATTATTAGTTTTCTGTTGTTCCTGTAACAAAGTAGTTTTTTAATACAATACCCATTTACTGTCCTATAATTCTGTAGGTTATAGGACTGACTGGTCTTATCACCAAGCAGAAATCAAAGTGTTCGCAATGGTATGTTGTTTTGTTTTGTTTTATTTTACTGGAGGCTGGCAAAGAATCTCTTTCCTTCTCCTTCATCCCTGTTGGCTGATTTCACAACGGTTCAGAACTCCTTGTAGTAATAGGACTGAGTTCCTTTCTGCTTGTAAGCTTCGTTTGTGCCTGGAGACCTCACTCAGGTCCTTGCATGTGGCTTCCTATATTTCAGAACAAGCAATCTGAAAATCCCTTTTGCCATGTAACATAGCACATTTACAAATTGTAAAGATTAGTATATCAATATTTTATTGGGGGGCATTGGGATGGGTTGGGGTGTCAGGAGCATTTTGACTTTTTTTAAAGATTTATTTATTTATGCCTACTAGCTGGGGTACAGGCCAGAGATGTGGGGAGGCGAGAGGGTTCACCAGAGACAGAGTGGGGAGCAGAACAGGCAGATGGACGGAAATACACTGCTGAGGGGAGCAGCGGGCTAGGCAGGAGAGGTCTGCTGCGCCATGTGGGAATCTCCCCGGCCGGCCATCAAACTCTCATCGCCACTGCTGACAGCTCCACAGCGCAGTGCTTAACCGCTGTGCCACCAGGGAGGCCCAGCATTTTGACTTCTACAGAGAGTTTCAATTAATAACACTGGTCAACAGTGAGATCAAAACTAGCTTTAAAAGGCCCCAACCCATGGTATCTTGGTGTGCTGAACATGAATATAACCCTGAAAATTTATTAGCTCTCGTTTTGAAGATACTTCATATAATTCATTTTCTGTGTTTCCCCTTGTAAATTTATTAACAACATCCTAAATCAGCCTAGAATGATGTAATGTTGCATCACATTGCATAATGCCATCATGCACACATCATCCAAAGTTGATCACATCATTTTCTGATGCAATGTAATACTACTGCCAGGCGGCTTCTGAAGTACGCTGACGTCAGCAGTGCACTACGGAAAGCCCTGTCGGAAAGGTTGAGTATTGAAAATATTTCAGACTTTGTGTGAGACAGTTTAAGCTACTGTTCCATAGAACTGTTCTTATTTTATCAATTTAGGCACAATACAGAACAGTGATGCCTCGAAAGTGTGTTAATAGCAAGGACAATTTCTGCTCTATTTGTGGGGAAGTGACATTTGCCAACCAGGAGAAAAGTATCACTTCTCAAGTGAAGAAGCCTAATCATCTTTACTTCAGATGCAAGGTTGGTGACCTTGGGCCTTGGGCCCTGCATGGATGCTGTGCTACATGTACAACAGAGCTTTCACAGTGGTTAAATGGCAAAAGACCATCAATGCCATTTGCAGTCCCCATGGTATGGAGAGAGCCAAGCAACCACATAAAACACTGTTCCTTCTGCTTGGTTCCTCCTCTTACCAGTGAAATAATGAAGCAAAAGAAGTTGAGAATAGTCTACCCAAACATTCCGTCTGCATTGAGATGACCAGTTCAACAACTTGCTACAGGGTGATGCCGAACAAGTATGGAACACTTTCGCCTAGTGTCTACAAACTTTCTTGGGAATGTTAGGGCAGAAAACTACAAGGAACCAATAGAAGACATGCTGATGCAGTCTCAGAAACTTGGCTGCAATATGTCTCTAAAGATCCACTTCCTTCATTCCCATCTGGAATTTCTTCCCTGAAAACTGTGGCATGGTTAGTGATGAACATGGTGAACGTTTTCATCAAGATATCGCATCAATGGAACAAAGATACCAGGGAAAATGGTCCACTGCAATGCTGGCTGACTACTGCTGGACACTCCCCAGAGATGCTCCTGAACAGCTGTATAAGAGACAAGCGAAGAAATCTAAGTAGTCTATGACTTGATTTTTTACAGGTATTAACCGTACGCCTATTACTTTTGGCATGTATTTTGTGATGTAAACATCCATTTATTGCAAATTACAAAAAAAAACTAGAGCCAAAATTAGAATTTGACTGTCATATTCGTGTTGAGCACATACAAATTGATAGGAAATGACTAATTTTATTCCAGTAACAAGACTTTTGTAAAAACTTGTTGATCAGAGATTGGCATGCATTTTGTGATGTAAACATCAATTTATTGCAGATTACAAAAAAAATTAGAGCCAAAATTAGAATTTGACTGTTATATTTGTGTTGAGCACATACAAATTGATAGGAAATGACTAATTTTATTTCAGTGATATGACTTTTGTAAAAATTTGTTGACCAGTGTAATTGACGTGGTACGATAATTAAGAACCTACTTTGAATCATGTAACTATAGTTACTCTGCATAAAAGCAGAGACCTTAAACATGTAACAGGCACAGTTTTGAATATTTCCCTAGTTATTTTTATGCTTTCTAAAGTTATATCTCACAATAGTAATGTTTTCTTGACAATTCTTTTCTTCCCTTGATAATTCTTAATAAGTTCTATTACATCGTAGTGTGCTGTGATGGCATTTTCTTGCACATATTGGTGTCTTTATCATTTATTTGAAACATCCTTTTTTTGATCTCCAGGTTTGTTTCTTATAAATTTGCTGTATTTTGTGTGTTTGTTTGTTTATACATATATATTGTGGTTTTTTATTGTAGGAAAAATTTTGAACTGGATTATTAGTTTTTATTTTTTGCTGGGGACACACGTAAAATATAGTGGATTAATTATGAATTGCATTTAAAAGACTTTTAGCTTTGGGAATGCCCAAATTTGTTTGTCTTTAAATTCTTTGCCTTGTACAGTTTATTCTAAGTGGTAACTATTAATAAACTTATTATTCACAAGTGATTATGAATTGTGCTTTTGGGGATAATAATTAAAAAAAAATAATGGTGTGCTTTTTCATAGTTGAAACACTGAGAATGTCATCTGCTATACCTGCCACATGGGTTGATTTGCGTATGTAAAATCACCTGATAAAATGTCTGGTACAGCATTACTTCATGTGGCACAGTGTGGCACATTATATTTCATGATTATATTTCATTGATTTTAATTCGAGTCAGACAAGAACAGTTATAAAAGGCTATTTTTTTCTCCTTGGTGAAATGCCTTTTATTTTAAGACTAACCAAGCATGTTTAATATATAATCCTTTTAATATACAAACTGTTGTTCCAAAAATCATCCACATAGGTTGGGGATGGAGTTTGGCTGAGAGCATGGCAGGGATAAGTAAGGTTTTTAGGGTTCTTGCAATTTTCTTGCCTGTAGTGACTTTGTGGACTCTGGGAGCATGAGGTCTTTAGCAGAGAGCAGATCAAAGCAGCCACAGGCAGAGGAACCCTGATGCTCACCCTGAGACTACACACAGGAGGCCCTTCCAACATTTCATCTCCTCACCATGGCAGCGTCTAGGGCAAGCCAGATCCAGTTAAGAGATAACAGGAAGGTGATTATGACCAGTGCGAGATTTGACCATAAATCCTCAGCATCCTGTTGATCACACCTTTGGGAAGAGTTTTCTAGGGGCTGTTAGATTGAAATCATAGGAGGACAGCAGTTGTATCGGAGCTTACCTTCTAACCAAATTTCCTTGCATGATTCCAGGAAGATGGACAGATCTGCTCAGATATTTGGGAAAGAGAGTGAATTATAAAGCCTTTGACTCAGCAGGGTGAAAACCTTGCAGGCATTGATTAAGAAAGCCTCCCAGGCAGGCCGGGGTTGGGAGGTATGTAGAAGGAACTTTGAGTCAGTGGTATTCATGGAAGCATGGTGTCACAGTGATCTGCAGGTGGAATCTATAGTTTGTATGTGCAAGAGAGAAAGGACACATATCAGAAACAATTCAGAACAACTCAGAACTGATGTACCTACTTCTTAACAGACCTGGGTAGTGGTGGTGAGGTGACCTTTCCAGTACAGGGCTAGGAGAGATTTGAGGCCTGTTCTTTCTTTGGGGCTAAGTTTGTCTGGCTGAGATATTGATCACCCCAAAGTTCTCCTCCAGGTGGCCCCACAAGGCTCTAGGAGAGCCCGGTTGCCCCTCCCAGATGGTCATGCCCGGACCACGGTAGAACTGAATTCCTGCAGGTATAGATGTTGTCCCTGGAGTTGTTGGGGGAGGAGGCATCCAGTTGAAGAGCATGCTGTAACCCAGGGCAGGTTCTCTATTCCAACTTGTCCATATTGTCCCAGTTGATATGGAAGCAGGTCACCTCAGAGGTCTGAGGTGAAGATGTTCCACTGAAACCCAGGGAAGTCAGGCTTTGGGGGCGGGTTCTCTTGTGCATCTTGGACTCATACTTGGGGTACTGATTGATGTGGTAGCCCTTGCAGATGAACTCTTTTGTCTGTGGTAGGTGCACGAGGTGAGGATCACCATCAGCCCCGCAGCATCTGTCTCAGGAATCAGGGATGGGTTGGAGGCATTGACATGAAAGATGAACATATATTTTCCTGCTGGGACATGGCTGATCTGCACAGGGTCTATGATTTGCTCCAGTTCTTCACTGTCAGTTGAGCCAAGTGGATGATCTTCCATTTCAGGTTGTCTGCCAGGGCCTCACTGCCCTTGAAGTTCATCTTGAACCAGAAAGGGCTATGGAAGGAGCTCATATTCTCCTGCACTGACACCTTAGCCATCTCCTTGCCTGCCTTGGCTGAGACTGGAGTGGAGCAGAACCCTCATCTGGGTCCTGTAGGGTCAGCGGGCTAGCTTTACTCATTCCTGCCTCCTTTCTCCACTAACTCCAAAAAGAAAATTCTAGGTTTTGAACAGATAGCCTTTAGGTTTACTGATATATTGGCAATATATTGGCTTTGATCAATAAAGACCTATTCTTTGTCATATCAAGTGACTAATGTGGATGGGATAAGTCATTTTTTTCAGTTAATGCCTCTTTGCTATTTGTCAGACACCTAATGTCTATGTATGATAATCTGTTTGATGAGAGTATAAAAGTGAGAGTAGAGTTGGGCCTGCTAAAGATTCAAGGACTGTTTTCTTTGTTATTGACTACTTGACTTCTGTTGGTGTTCCAGCAGTGGGATGACTGGAGCTTTCTGTGGTTTTCATTTCTGCTGATATATGGTGTTTGTTCAAGAAAGCTTCCCTGCATTTAAGAAAGGGCTACCATGGATTAGAATTCCTACTCCATTATTTGTGTTAAGTCCAATTATTGGTCTTCCACTTTTCAGTAATTCTCTGGAGAATTGATATTATTATTCTTTTAAAATCTAAACAGGGGGAGGGCCCTCCCTGGTGGTGCAATGGGTTAAGTGCAGCTCTGTGGAGCTGTCAGCAGCTGCGGCGTTGAGTTTGATGCCTGTCTGGGGAGATTCCCACATGGCACAGCAGACCTCTCCTGCCTCGTCCACTGCTCGGTTCAGCAGTATATTTTGGTCGATCTGCCTGTTTTGCTCCCCACTCTGTCTCTGGTGAGCCCTCTCACAGCCCCACATCTCTGGCCTATACCCTAGCTTGTATGCATAAATAAGTAAATCTTTAAAAAAATTTAAAAAAATAAAACCTGAAAGAGCCTATGTATTGTAAAAAGGGGGAAAAGAATAAAGGATACTTGCATAGCCATAAATGGGCAGAAAGAGCTGCTTTTGAAAGGGACAGTTTTACTAAAAGAGACACTTACATAAGTCATAGACAGGCAGAAGGGCTGCTGCCCAGCAAAGAGAGAAGTTGGTGATGAGGATGAGCTCCTGCATAGGCACGGGTGGGCAGAAGGGCTGCTGCCTGATATTCTTGGCTATATCATTATTTTGTGGCTATTCCATTGACTGTGGGTATATTTCCTGTTTGTTTGTTTTTTAGCATATATGCAGATTGCCCCTTTTTATAGTATCTATCCAAACTGCCTCATCCTTCAGATAACTGTTTTTGGTATATAGATTGTAGAAAAGATCTGTGGAAAACGGGCATAGGTAGAAGTCAGTGACATTGGTCTCATAGGTTTAATAGCATTTTTTTTTTAAAGATTTATTTTTTATTTATACATACAAGCTGGGGTACAGGCCAGAGGCGTGGGGCGGCGAGAGGGTTCACCAGAGACAGAGCAGATAGCAGAACAGGCAGATCAGAAATACACTGCTGAGGGGAGCAGCGGGCAAGGCAGGAGAGGTCTGCCTCGCCATGTGGGATTCTCCCCGGCCGGGGCGTCGAACTCGCGTTGCCACTGCCGACAGCTCCACAGCGCAGCGCTTAACCGCTGCGCCGCCAGGGAGGCCC